>JBAMJV010003342.1:0-42500 GCA_037951105.1 Echinarachnius parma | reverse complement strand
CGGAAGGACGGAAGGACGGACGGCGGACGGACGCCACGCCATGGCATAAGCTCATCGGGCCCTTCGGGCCGGATGAGCTAAAAATGAGAGTCGTATTAAAGGGGCCTAAACCTACAACAACTGCTTTCACCTAAAAAATAGTAAAATGTGAGTCGGTTTTTAGGGTCCAAAGCTTTTGATCCTCACAGAATCTTTATCGGAGGCAAAATTACACTTGTGCATCTGTAGACTTTAGACCTTTTTATCAACAAAAGCAGCAGCAGCAGCAACAGTAATAGCCTGGGGGCTGTGTGAATCTCTTGGGGATCCCCCTGGTGTGCCAGGTTTACTTCTGACTATTATTATCATTATTATTATTTATTCGGCATTACAAACAAAGTACAATGTAACAATACAAAATGAACAGTGAATTTACAAAACAAAACATAAAAGCACCCCTGGTGAGTCTCCCCAAGCTGCCTGGCAGGAAAAAAGTAATCTTGCATTCCTATGACCCATAGGTCTTTCCTACCAAGAACTATCACAAGCATTGAAAAGGTTTTCAGGGAAAAGGGAACTAGCACAAGGGGTTTCTAGCTCAGTTGGTAGAGCACCGGTCAAGCTTCTGACTATCACAACCAGTGAAAAGGGTTTCAGGGAGGAAGAACTAGCACAAGGGGTTTCTAGCTCAGTTGGTAGAGCACCGGTCGAGCTAGAACTAGCACAGGGGGTTTCTAGCTCAGTTGGTAGAGCACCGGTCGAGCTTCTGACTATCACAACCAGTGAAAAGGGTTTCAGGGAGGAAGAACTAGCACAAGGGGTTTCTAGCTCAGTTGGTAGAGCACCGGTCGAGCTAGAACTAGCACAGGGGGTTTCTAGCTCAGTTGGTAGAGCACCGGTCGAGCTTCTGACTATTACAACCAGTGAAAAGGGTTTCAGGGAGGAAGAACTAGCACAAGGGGTTTCTAGCTCAGTTGGTAGAGCACCGGTCGAGCTAGAACTAGCACAGGGGGTTTCTAGCTCAGTTGGTAGAGCACCAGTCGAGCAATCTGGAGGTGTCGGGTTACAATCCCGGGGAAACCCTATTTTCTTTGCTCATTTTCATTTATATTATTTATTTCCGTTTGCAAAGGATTTATAATCAAATAATATAAATTTGATCAAAAGAACATCACTACTTCAGAACTCTGTTCTGTGAAAATATAGTTTATGAAAGAGAACACTTACATCTTTGTCCAGCTCCACAGCCAGCCACTCTGGCCGTTCCCCAAACGCATGGTCGGGCTGTCAAATGACAAATACAGTCAAGTATATCAACGCTAGAAATAATTTAATAATGATAATTTATAATAATATTCTTGATTTATATAGCGCCTAATATGATTGATAATCATCTCTAAGCACTTTACAATGATATTATTACCCTGGTCATTGGATGCATACTCCAATCAATCCAGCACACAAAGTGCATGTTTTCCACTCCCTGGGGAGTATTGCAGCAGGGGCAACCTTGCGGGCGCACAAAATGCTAAGGAACTACGTTCTATCCTTCCGGGTACCCATTCATACACCTGGGTAGCGAGCAGCAAATGTGGACAAATTTTCTTGCTGAAGGAAAAACGCAATGGGAATACTCTGGGTTCGAACTCGGGACCTCACGATTGGAAGGCACACGCTCTATCAATCTTACCACACCACGTCCACATTTGTTGCCTCGTGGCCCAGTCGAGCAAGTAAAAACATGATTTCCAGACTCTAGTTGCCCGAAACAAAGAAAAAAACAATTACATTCATACCATATACTTTTTCTTCATTACAAAATTAGTTTGATGTACCTTAACAGTATCTTTGTGAGGAAGTTTTTATGTCTAAAAAAAGTTTCTATTGCAATCTGTCATTAATAATCTATCTAGATGAAAGTAGCAGATTTCTTACCCCCAGCCCAAGACATTCTAATCCATGTTGTTCCAGCTCGTTCTGCAAGCCCTCTGTTCCGATCATGTACACCTTCCCGTCGACCTTGGCTATGTCTTTGACGTAGACTCCAGCGGCCCAGCCTGAGCTAAAGATTAGGTCCTGTAAAATATCAGAGTAACATTGTCTAAATCCACAAAACTTACTTGGAACTCTAGTGGTTCTGTCATACCTTGTTGTATTTGTATTACCAATATAAGCATGGAACATTTTTTGGTTTTCTTAATTTCCCTTTCGCTAAAAAGATATTTACGATTGAAGTGTTCATAGTTTTAATTATCCACAGGAAAGTTATAACTTTGTACAAAGTGCAATGCATTAGTGAATATCACTTAGCATTTTTGCTCATTTCTCAGCCATATAAGATCCATTTAATGTGACATTTTCACACATTACTTATTGGACATATTAGATCACAAAAATACACATTTTATCAACCAATCATCACTTTTTGCACATGTCAACAAACTTACTAGATCCCAATAACAAACTTCATCACTTAGGTGATCCCTCACACTTATCCGAAGTTGATTCTTATCCCTCGGGTCTATGTCAGGTTTGTTATAAAATGATGTAGCTTCTGATGAGCATGAGCATGAGCATTGAAAAGGGTTTGGGGGAAGAACCCTCATCAGAAGTACTTCCAGCTACCGTAAGTGGACCGAGCACCAGTCTAGTAATCAGTAGGTCTCAGGTTCCATTCCTGTGAAAGTCCATTTTTCTTTTTTTTCCTTTCTTTTTCTTTTGAATATGATTTATTCAAGGCAACAAATGGCTTTCCATAATTGTTAAGTCCAACTTAGAGTTAAGTTGAACTTAGAGACTCTTTGTGAAACACCCCCAGGGATTGCTGAACAATGTAGAAGGGAACAGGTTAATCTTACCTTTGTTACGGTGAACCCTTGAGTTGCAAACTTCTCCACCAGCTGCTCCCTGGACTTCACATTGGTGTTGGACACAAATAAAACTTGCTTGCCCTGGTTTATGATGATGGAAAAAAAAGATAATAATAATTTTGATTTATTTAGCACCTAATATGATTGATCACCATCATCCCTATGCGCTTTACATCGTTATTACCAAGGTCATCCCAAATCTTGGAAACACACTCAACTCCCTTGGGAGTATTCAAGCCAGGCTACCTATTATAGGTGCTCACACGTTCCACAAAAAACCTCCATTCCTAACAAGTACAAATAAGAAACAATAGAAGGGCATAATATCACTCATACTGTTGTGTGTCATAGGCAGTGAATAGACAATGCATGGCTTGCAGCACTTTTGACATGCTAGCTAGCCTAGTATTAGACCGGCAGCCCAGAGGTCTTTTGTGCATCGAAAAGCGTACTGATTGTTGAACATATGAATATTTAGAGGAGAATGTAACAAAACAAAAAATATGAGTCTCCTGGGCTGTACCCGGTGGTAAAGGGGTCCTTTGCGCCTCCAAAGTTTGGCCCCTGAGGTTTGTGCGTTGCTTCTATTTTGTTGCGAAGTACCGTGTCTAACATAGCTAACTGCAGTATTGGCCTCTACATGCAGCTTGGATGCAGTGGCGGATCTAGGGGGGTTTAGGGGGTTTAACCCCCCCCCCCCCCCCCCTTGGGCTGCCAAGTGAAAATGTATCAGTGAAAAAAGTGAAGAAAAAAAAGTGAAACAAATCACTTACGGGTGTTCAAAATAGAAGAAAAGAATTTGCAGCTTCGCGGCTCATGGACGATGCTCTGCATCGTCATTGGGTCAAAACCCCCCCCCCCCCCCCCCCCTTTAGCAAAAAGCTAGATCCGCCCCTGGGATGCCAATACACACAGTCATATAATTGCCCTTTGTCTGACTTTGTGCAGCGATTTGTTTCACTCTACGTACATGAAGTAGGAAAATGTGGAAGCTCCGCTTTTTAAAACATAACTTTTGCGAGTCGATTATCAATATTCAGAGGCATCTGCAGGGTAATTTAACGGATGACATTTGTATCCAATATGTATTCTGTAATCTGTAAGACATATTTGTTAAGTTGCAAGAGGTTTTGGGTATAATCCCTAATTCATCGACGTGTATTTCATCTTTTAAAACGGCCAACGTAAAATGTTCCGAAGAAGGCCTGATACGGACCACTGATCCTTTTGTAATTGTCTTGCTTACCCCGCAGTTAGCGATGTTAGACACGGTACTTCGCAACAAAATAGAAGCATCGCACAAACCCCAGGGGCAAAACTTTGGAGGCGCAAAGGACCCCTTTACCACCAGGTACAGCCCAGGAGACTCATATTTTTTGTTTTGTTACATTCTCCTCTAAATATTCATATATTCAACAATCAGTACGCTTTTCGATGCACAAAAGACCTCTGGGCTGCCGGTCTATATGCATTGTCCATTTACATTGTAGTAGATAGAATGGTACGTTAGGAATTACAAAATAATTTTCCTGCAAAATTACTTTTTGCCTGCAACATCCTGATGGGGCCTGTACTATTAACTCTTTGGAGATTGAAAAATCCATAACGTAATCATACTCATCACCTTTTACTTGTATTTAGACTCTTAGACACGACAGAGATTGGAGATATACATTATATATACTCGTATATGTAGATACTCTGATCTGTGTGGAGTGATTTGGCACAGTGATGTATGTAGTTAAATACAAACCTTTTGTCTAAGCACTGACACAGCTTCAGCTGCCCCACTGATTGGTACGTCATAATTCCACAAAACATCTGCAAAAGAGAACAAATTCAAAGGATTAACATTCAAGCCAATCAACAATGGCATTACAGGCGCAAATGCTTGTACAATTTCCCACTTTATTATTATTGTATTTATCTGACCAAAAAGCATAGTACAGTGTACAATACAATCACAGATATTTACATAAATACAAAATTACAAATTATATACAAAAGTACAGCTTACAACTGAGCCGAGAGAAGATAGGGAGAATCTGTGTGTGGGCCAGGGTTCACAAAAGTGAAGATCATCACTGTTGCCCTAGGGCAGTCGATGCATCTTCGGTTTAAAGGGTCCAAAATATGATTGGTCGCTAACTTCAGACTACAGCTCTACATTCATAAATGTTGGAAAGCAGTCCTGTACGAGTTTTAACCCATTCAGGACGGACTAATTTTGGTACAACATGACTCCTGCCAGAGTATTTTCGAGACCAGTCCTAAATGGGTTACAGTGACACAGGGCAGGGTTGCCAACTCTCACGCATTGAGCCTGAGACTCACACATTTATTTTCACCCTCTTCTCAAGCTCTCACGCTGATCTTTGAGATGGGTAAATTTAGTTTGAGAAGTTAAGTCAGGTTTTGTTTTCTTAGTTCGTTGATTTGGTCGCTGTTCTGCCCAGCCGAGAGGAAATATTAGTACTTGAACCTTTTTTAGTTACAGCCGTTGTTCAGCGGACTCCAATTTTTTTTTTATTTGGCGAAATAAACTGTTTCGAAACTATACCACTTTGTGTCTTTTTCCATTTATTTTGTTGTGTTCGGTGACACAAGGAGGGCCAGTTATCATGGCCACCGTACTGACTCTTACTGTTTAATTTAGCCCCCTTCCGCGCCATCATCATCATCTTATAATTGCATCTAGGCGTACCCAGGGGGGGGGTTTGGGGGTTCAACCCCCCCCCCCCCCTTGACCCAAAAATGACTGTTTTGGGGGGTTTGAACCCCCCCCCCCTTTTCAAATTTTAACTGTTCTCGATACCAAATTTTAGCGGTCTCGACCGTCATTTTCGATGGTCTTGGCCTCGAAAAGTGCGAAAAACCATGGTCTCGGCCTCGATAATGTCGAAAATGTTGGTCTCGGCTACGACTACGACTACTACAACAGCAACACACAAACTCTGACTGAGGCATTCGCAAATTAATTTTTCGTCCGTACAACCACTGAATGGATCATGGAATAAGCTACTTCAATCTACAGTAAACCAGCCCTCACTTCATACATTCCAGAATGCGCTTGCTAAGGACCCTTCTGTCTTTAGGGGCTAACCACTCTCTCGGACCCACCTCGATCCAGTTAAAACTCCTATGGAGTGTTTTGGAGGATTAAACTACCAAGTACCAAGTGTCACATCGCCACCGGATGACCGGTACCGTAAATAACGCCTTGCCCTCGTATCCGAAATCAGCTACGCCTACGATCGAAATCGCCTACAAAAATCAAACAAACCCGATTTATTAACGTTACATGTATGATCTATTGTTCATATCGATTATGTATTAGTATAGAACAACAAAGCAATCATACCATCACAGTCGAGTAAGATATTGTCGAATGAATCAAGAAATTGGTGCACATTTCCACGGGTTATCTTCTTAGCAGACATCTTTCAAGCTCAGCTCAGCAACCAAACTCGTACTCAACTTCTCAAGTTCAGTTTCGGTATACCGTAGAGGGCGCTTCAAGAAATAATTTTGTTGTGAGGTAAATGAAAAACTGTTTGTGTGACGTGCACCAAATTGCACAATTTCAGGTATAATGCAAAATCTTACTTGTTGGAGGGGGATACCCCCTCCCAACCCCCCCCCCCCCCCCTCTGGCTCTGCCCCAGCCCTCGGTCGCTTCGCTCCCTCGGGATTCTTGGTTGTAGGCTACATTGTTGGATCATACATAATGTGGCATATTTATTAGTGTGTCAATTATTTGTTTTCTTCGTGAAAAATGTATTTAAAATTTCTGGTCGATCAAATCATAACACGCTTTCCCAAATACTTCTTAAGCCCGAATTTCCTCTCTAGGTATGCACTAGATTGCACCATTTCAAGTATATAAATGCAAAATCTTCCCCGTGGGAGGGGGATACCCCCTCCTACACCCTCCCCCTCTGGCTCTGTCCCAGCCCTCGATCGCTTCGCTCCCACTAGGGAATAATTCCTGGCTGTAGGCTATGTTGTTGGATCATACAAAATGTGGCATATGTATTAGTGTGTAAATTATTTTGTTTCTTCGTGAAACAAATTATATTAAAAATTTCTGGTCGATCAAATCATAACACGCTTTCCCAAATACTTCTTAAGCCCGAATTTCCTCTTTAGGTATGCACCAGATTGCACCATTTCAAGTATATAAATGCAAAATCTTCCCCGTGGGAGGGGGATACCCCCTCCCAAACCCTCCCCCTCTGGCTTGCACAGACCTCGGTCGCTTAGCTCCCTCGGGACTCATTCTTGGCTGTAGAATAGTTGTTGGTTAATGTGGCATATTTATTAATGTGTCAATTATTTGTTTTCTTCGTGAAAAATATATTTGAAATTTCTGGTCGATCAAATCATAACACGCTTTCCCAGATACAGTTAATCTTAAGCCCGATTTTCCTATCGAGGTATGCACTAGATTGTACAATTTCACTTCGCTCCTTCACAATGTCTCACTCTCACCTCTGGCAACCCTGTGAGTGTGGTTGGGCATAAGCCCCTACACAAACAAATCGTGAGCCCCCTTAGGTCTTTGCCCCCCCCCCCCCCCCCCCCCCCCAATCCAAAACAGCTTCCGGCGCGCCTGGTCTCAGATATTGCCCAAAATTACATTTGAGACTTCAATCCTGTACCAAAATCATTGTAAGATATGTCCGAATGATGTGTGAAAGTTTCATTTAAAAAGAACACTGCTTTCCTGGTTAAAAAGGCGAAAATATGCGTCAGCTTTTACAACGGACGTTTATGAGGTTTATGACCGTTCATTAACGCTTTTGAGCTGAATGATAGATATCGTCATACTAAAGGGGCATTTGAAAAAATCTAACCCTATTTTATTCTTTTCTTACCATAAGCTAAACAACACGGTAGAAGAGAAACGAGGAAGCTCCAAGTAATTTTCGTGGACTCTTATATCAGATTGAAATAATTGTGGGGGACCAAATTTTATTCAATAATGAAAAGGGAATATTTAAACATGCTACATATTTTTGAAAATCTACCAAATGCTTTTATAATTATTTTTGATGATCTCTTTATTGACTTGTATATTCGTCACCAAATGTGTTGGGTTTGCTGCGCTCGTCCTTTTTTTCAAACCGTGAAAATGGGACCCTTAGGAGCCGCGGCAGCGGCGATCGGCCTTTTTTTTATGATGATGGAACCCTTAGGAGCGGCGATCGGCCTTTTGGTCATGAAAATTGGATAGGGAGGAGCGGCGATCGGCCCTTTTTGGTGAGAAGTGAAAAGGTACGCCAGTGTTCGGCCATTTAACATGAAATGTTCACACGTTACTCAGTGGACATATTAGAACACAAACATACAATCAACAATTCATCACTTTTGCGCATGTTATAACAGTTATTAATGTAGATTCCTTTAACCCTCATCAGGCCGGGTTATTTTGGCTAGCCGGGGGGGGGGGGGGGGGGGATGGGGTGGATTCCAACTCCTCACCTGAGATCTCGGCCGCGCGGCCGCCACAAAATTTGGCACACAGATAGCTCGCGACATAATCTGAAGTGCATTGTTATTTTTTTGATATAATCAATTTCTAATTAACAGTTTTTCAACATTACAAATTGCGACAGCCAAAATTGTCCTCATGTAATTTTTTTGTTTTTGGAATTTCTTATGTATTTCTTTGTTTTTTTACTTATGTTTTCTATTCTTTTTTTCAATGGAATAGATTATTGACGATTATCCAACCATTTTTAGCCCCAAATTAGTGACGAAAAAACTCATGAAATCGTTGCGGAATAATCACGGATGGATTCCACTACCCCCCCCCCCCCCCCGGCGTGATTGGGGTTAATACGTAAATTGTAATTTTAAAAAAAAAACTCTTTTTTTTTTTGTGGGGGGGGGGGGGGGGGGGGGGGGGGAAGCGGACGTTCCGTAACTTTGCACGGAGGCGAATCTTGCTTCAACTTTTAACGCACTGGCACGCGGTTGTAGTCTACATGTAGATGGTCACTGCCACTGCCAAGAAATGAAAAAAGGAATGAATCGAGGGTGGTGCGACACACTTAGCGGAAGATAGAATTGTATGGTGTGCACTGGAGACCACATCATGCAACATTCATACAGCGCCACCTCAATTGGTGGTGATGGTGATGGTGGTGGTGGTGGTGGTGGTGGTGATGGTGATGATGATGATGACAATGGATGATGGTGATGATGATGGTGATGGTGATGGTGATGATGATGATGACAATGGATGATGGTGATGATGATGATGGTGGTGGTGATGGTGATGATGGTGATTATGATAATGGTGATAATGGTGATGATGGTGACGGTATGTCTCCATTTATTTGTTAATAACCCCAGAGAATTAAAATACTGACATGACATAAATTACTGAAACCAAAGGAATTTCTTTATTGAGGACAAAATATCAAATATACACTTCTACAATAACATAATGAGATAGTGTTCTTCTCTTAGCAGGTATCTTCAAGTTCATTAAAACAATGTAATACATTCCATAAGCCACAAAGATATTACGTACATCAAGTTGGTGAATAAATTTGTAAAGTTCACAGTGATAAAGGATTCAAATGATGCGAGATAAAAACAATCACTTTGTAGTCAACTCTCAGGCTCAGTTCATGTCTGTTCTATCATGGATTTGTTTTCTTCCTTTTACCATTTTGAAAGAAAATCAACCTGTTACATCAACATTCGAATCACTTTGATTGTGCTTAACAAAAATTAATGTTACATTTATATTTGGTTTGTGAACATCAAGAACAACCATGAAATACAATAGAGGGTTTGCAGAGGTTAAAGGGATCTAGTAACTTTGTTGAAATGTGCAAAAAGTGATGAGTGGTTAATTAGTTGTTATCTGATATGTCCAATGGGTGTTGTGTGAAAAGTTCAAGTTAAATGGACCTTATATGGCCGAGTAATGAGCAAACATGCAAAGTGATATTCACCAACACATTGCACTCACTTTGTACACGGTTTTGACGATCCAGAGGATAATTTAACATCTAAACACTTCAATCGTAAATAACTTTTTAACGAAAAGGAAATTTGAAAAACAAAAAACTGTCCCATGCTTGTATTGTTAATACAAATACAATGTTACTAAGTCCCTTTAACTAATGAAACCCTCCCTAAAAGTCAATCACTAAAATATAATTTCAAGTCCTATAATCTTCTTAGAGTTTCTCTTAAAGGGGACCACCGGGCAGAGAACAACACATTATTATATGTTTTGGTACCATTTTGTGATATCAAATAGATACCCAACATTTTTCAAAGGGTTATGTAATTCATAAACAAAGCAATTAATTTCCACCACTTACGGAACCACTGCTATTTCCTGGTTCCATACGGGCCAACCATTTGCGAGTGCGCCAATGCTATTCACGCGTACGTTTGTACGTAGACAATAGATTCCCGGGCGATTCGTTCGCTCTGCACACATTGCAATTCACCGCACGCATCACAGTCTACGCAATTCAGACCGCATGAACGCATGCTTTAGAATGGTGATGCGTTTCCAATTATTTGTTTTTCTTTCTGGAAACATATTTTTGTGAACTTGTTGATGGAATGGAATACTAAAGATGTTACCTTTCTTTAATAAGAATATTATTTTTGGGTGGTGGTACCCTTTAAATCATACTTTCGTTCAATGAACAAAAGTATATCAAGAACCGTACGGCTCTGACGAATCGGAGATTCAGGCGCCATCTTGTGAGCCAAATTGGCACGGGAATGACATTAAGGGATAGTATAGTTTTTGTCAAACTGAATTTTAGTAACCAAAACCTGCACATACAAACTAATAGTTATAACTCCACCATGCTCGAACGGTATACAACATTACAAACAACTAAGTAAAAAGCCTGCTATCATTCAAAAAGAGCCATTACAACACATGAGGGCGCTCTCTAAAAAAAAGCATTGGTTTCAACCATTTTTAATTTAAAAATTTTAATTTAAATTGCATGAGATGTTTTGTTAAAATAATGATTAAATAAAAAAAAGATCATCAACAACAGTTTATTTAAAAACCTCTTTTGTAAATTTTTGAAAAGTGTAAGCTTTTTTCTTTTCAACGGCTGGTTCAAAATTATCGAATTATTGTGGGACCCACAACAATTATAAATTATTATTCTATGGATATTTTCGCCGTCTCTGAACCGATTTTGATCAAACAAAGTTGATTATGTCATATTAAAATTGTGTGCTCTTCCAAATCTTACACTCAGTTTGTCATTACCTCACAAAAAAAAAAATTCTTGAAGCGCCCTCTATACCAAAACTAAACTAAATTAATTACAGTTAAACCTATGTTTAGTGACCACCTGGCGGGGAAATTGCCACTGTTCTCTATAGACAATTTCGTTTTCACTGTTTCCGCTGCAGGGGATCACTTTTGTTGGTTGACTGCTCTAGACAGGTGGCCACTAAGACAAGTTTGACTGTACATATAGTTGGTCTAATATACAGTACATGTTATCCACAACCTTTTCAAAACCTGCTATATAACTTTAATATTATAAATGCTTGTATGATTCTAACAATTTTACCTTTGAGACTAATTTCAGTAAATCATCACACGGAGCAGGTGCATACAAAGTGCACGCGTCGGTGATCGTGCATGGGCGCACAGGCAACATTGTCTCAGAAGGGGCTAAGAGTGGACGTGGTGTGGCAAGAGTGGGAAAGTGCGTGCTTTCCAATTGTTAGGTCCCGAGTTCGAACCATGTGGGATCCCGCCGCGGCTTTTTTTCATTTGCTGTTCAATGTTCAATGTTCAATGTTTTATTTTGTCGAAGGGTATTGAATAAAATCACATTTAGCACAATATAACAAATATATTATACAGATCTATATACACATATTCAAAAGATATATCACAACATTGATAAAGAATATAAGAAAACTAAAATGTAACTTAAAACAAACAGGAAGTAAGTTAATCGCAAATTTAAAATCGATCAAAAATATTAACTTTCGAGAATGTGAAGAACAATTTGAGATGATAAACTCGGTCGTGTCAAATTTAATTTCCCTGCTGCTCTCTACCCACAGGCCCGTAACCAGGGGGTGCATTGGGTGCGTACGCACCCCCCCCCCCCCCCACCCTCTCAAATTAAGAAAGGTCCACTTTGTATCGGTCTCGGCCATCTAAAACAGTGGTCACGGGCAACGATCGGTCCTGTTGCGGCTTGGCCCCCCCCCCCCCCCCCCCCCCGCTTACATGACTCAACCAGTTGTCTCGGTCTCAGCTACGATCGGCCTCGGTCCCATTTAGGTAAATTACGCCCCCCCCCCCCCCTTGGAAAATCCTGGCTACGGGCCTGACCCATGTGTATACCTCCATAATGTAATGTACACCCTTGTACACATGCTATGGGATTTCAAAATCAAGAAAGGAGCACGGTATTTATATACTACGAATTTGTTTAAATTTTATGACCTTTGCTTCCCTGCCCCCCTAAAAAAAAAAAAAATTTTGCCCAGAAATTATTGTTCCGGTAATATCGCAGGCTGTGACCCATGCTGTGACCGCGAAGCTGGTGGAGTAGCGTGGTCTAACTGATTGTGGGGGGGGGGGGGGGGGGGGTGGGGGGGGGGGGGGGGCACATGCACTATTGGGGTACACTTTATGCATGTTTGTATTTCTTCACCACTTAGTTGACCAGAAAATACATGACTGTTATGAGTTAGTCCGAAAATTGAAAAATTACATGATTTTGACCCGAATTCTAAGTTATTTTTGCCCAAAATATCGCGTTTTCAAAACTATTAGGTGCCGCAGCCCCCTTTTACCTTCCTCCTTGCACGCATAATATGTCTCCAATGCTCCGTTGGGACATGTCTGTAATTTCAGAGGTAATGGTGTAGTTACAGAGTGGGGCACGGGGTTACGTACCCCCCTCAATATTTGACAAAAACAATCATTAAAAAAAAAAACTAGAGAGGAAATCTATTATTTAAAAGAAGAAAACATAAGGTGTAACCTCTCCACTAATAATGTGCATGTATACCCCCCCCCCCCCCCCCCCATCAGTCTGACAACAATCCCTTCAATACATTTCATTGGAAAAGTTTTTGGACTCGTCGATTTCCGACTGTTGGTATTTTAATTCAGGCGTTCATCATCCGCATTATGCACTTAAATGTAAGAGCTTATTATTTCAACCTGCACCATCCAAACGCACGTACAAACCCATAACCCATACTTAAATGTGTCTCATCATTGTATAACAAATATCAAATAAGAGAATATAATTTATATTTTCACATCAACACTGCAACCCCCATAAAGTAAATGCAGTCGTCTACAATTTACAGACCGCACGTGTAGTACTTCGTACAGGTGTGACGTCACACGTCTATCAGCTGATTTGCCGCAGCGCTAGTGCAGAGATCTAGGAGTGAATCAGAAAACGGTGAATTAATAATTTGCGGCACAGTAGAAATAGTATTTGGTCGCAGCGCTTCATTGTGTTAAATAGTTTGTCAACATTTGTATCTCTTGTGAGAATTACTTTCGATCTCTTGTTTTTTGACTGTCCACGAATTGTGAATTTTGGCTGCGATGGAGAAGGAAATTGCGACAAAAATGAGATTGATTATGTTTGTGATTGTTCTCTCTCTGCCGCTGCGCCAGTGCTGGCGAAGTACAGACGGGAATCCGGCGGACGGACCCGGCCTGTGACCGGGACATCTGCGCTGACGAATGTTGCTGTAAGAGGGAAGACAAATCAGCCGTATCGCTTGAGGTGATATATGGGAACTGTACTCATCGAAATCTGTCTGTGATACCGCGAGCTTTGAGTGAGAACAGACCATGCTGTAAGTACAACATTTCATTCATTTTGTCACGAAAATAAAACGCATCATGTACTTTCCTACAGCAACAACATCATCATGTCATGATAACTTTGTACATTTCCATTTCTTTTGTAATTTATTTCTTCATTAAAAACATGAATTTGTATTGATAAAAGGAATGTGTTTTTCTCGAGTGAAATTCATATACCATATACTTTAGTAATGTTATCCTTTTATTTAACTCAATTATCTTATTCGATCTGACCGTTTTAACTAATTTATGTGTTCTAACTTCTCTCAATAATTGTACCGCTGGGACCGCTGTATATGCTCATAATTAATTCCGCAATATATCATCATCATTGGAAACATAACAATAACATGTTATACTACTGTTTTTAAATATTATTTCTATGAGCACATTTTGCATGGTAATAACATAACGTATAAATAATAAATGTCTTTCAGCCAGGTGTGTCAGCTTTCAATAAATTACCAACGATTTCTTTGAGAACATTTATTAGTAGGCTAATAGATAATAATGAATCCGATTTGCATGTTTTCACCTCAACAAGTTAGAACGTGGATATATGGAAAGTAAGATCACCAAAAATATCAAATAAATACAAATATTTGCCGTGCGCTAAACGACCTAAAATATATCGAACAGATATGGGCCCCCGTTGCAGAAAGACATACAATCGATTGTAAGTTACAATTAATGATTAATACATTATTAATTATACCAACATATTAATACAATTATTAATATACAATTATTATTAATCAATACAATACTTAATACAAGTATTGTAAATCAGAAAATTGCGCGTTTCAACCATTCAGATTTGCGCATTAGAACACATTATCTGACTTACTAAATTATTGTAACTTACAATCGATTGTATCTCTTTCTGCAACGGGCCATAATGATCGATCCCCTATTTCAGACAGAGTGAGATTTGTTTAGATCGATCGATGATCGATTCGATTCCAAATCAAATAAGTATGCAATTTGTGTTGGTTAGGAAGTATAATGCGAGCAATTTCTTAGTGTTTGGCTTCTCCATATAGTATACATGGATTACAGGCATATCATCCAGCAAGGGTATAATAAGGGAAGATCACTATGTGCGATACATCGTGTCAAAATGTATTCTAATTATAAATTGCGTGTATTGATCTATGCGTTGAAATGTAGACATGAGTAGGAAACTTCAGAAACTACTATAATTATGATTAACATAAATGGTCAGATATTTGTCGACATGCCAAGATAAATTATCCGTTTTATATTGTAATTTGCCGCATTAATGTTTCTGCTTTCAAACTTGTATACGTGTATAAAACATGAAGGGAAACCTTAGAGTAAAAAATGGAACATAAATACCCATCCCAGCCTGGATTTTAAAGGGATTTTGTCTTAGTAACATTGTCCAAATCCTAAAAATCAAATTGGAATTCTAGCGGTTCCCTCATACTTTGTTATATTCGTATTAACAATAAAAGCTAGTGGGACAGGTCTCGGTTTTTCCAATTTCCCTTTCGTTGAAAAGATATTTACGATTGGAGTGTTCAGATGTTAAAATTATCCACTGGACCGTCAAAACCGTGAACAAAGTGAGTGCAATGAGTTAGTGAATATCACTTTGCATTTTCGCTCATTACTTGGCCATACAATGTCCATTTGACTTGAACATTTTCACACAATACCCCAGTGGACATATCATATAACAATAATAGGACATTGTATCCAACCACTCATCACTTTTTGCACAAGTCCAACACAGTTACCTAGATCCCTTTAAGTGAATTCAGTGCTGAAAATGATGGAAAAATGAGCTCTCCATGGACCATTTACAATCACTTATCGCAGTGTAAGTAGGCTACTTAGTATGCATATGAATCGATATTGGCAATACCATTTTGTGCGATTGTATTTTTTTTCTTTTCGTAATTTGTGTTATCGCTTTGAAATTAGACATGACTTTATTATGATCAGGGTTTTTGTGAAAACCCCCTAATGCCCAGCGCAGACAGAGCCGACTCGACTGGTTGTCATTCCGATCGGCTCAGTTTTCAGTGCCTCGCGACACACATTTTGCCAGTCGAGAGACAGTCGGATGCCATTGGGGCCGATTCAACACGATAAATCTGCTCCGACCGACCGGGCCCAATTCTAGCCTGATTAAAACCAGTCGGATCGGGTCGAGTCGGCTCTGTCTGCGACGGGCTTAATTCATGAGACAACAACAGCATAATATCGTTAGCACATAACAAATAGCCACAATGTTCTACCTGAAAAAACACTCAATTGATTGTGAATAACATGGTTCGGTCTAAATTAAGAAAACACACGTTTTAATGAGATCACGTGACTTCCAACGTACAAATATTTTTTGCTCAATAATAGCAACATATCCATTATAATGTGTTACTTATGTATGTTTGTTATGTACGTCGGCGGAGTACAATATCGGAAAAAGTAAACTAAAAGTAAACTAAAAGTAACTTACACGTTTCAATATATCTTAATCTATTATCATGTACAATTATGGTTAAGTGTACAATTTCCATCGCCTACCGACATATTAATTACATTTTTGTTTTCAATGTTTGATCTATGGCAATGGGGTTATTGTCTTTGGATACGATTTTACATCATCTAATGATGTAACTTTCAATGATCCTATATAATATTCAGTGCATGTACTGGTTGTTTGCTGCACAGTATTATCATATTATTTAGATTCAACTTCGGCCAATATCTGTTTTCAAATTTGACGTCTTATAAAAAACACCTTGTAGGACTTCATTTAAGCAATTGGTTAGGTCATCGAACTGCCGTAGGTAACGGGTAACAGATTTGCTTGGGAGGTGAGGGCGGGGGCGGGGCTCAGTCCCTTGCCTAAATATAATTCGGCATAATAATTGCCCAACAGCATCATCTTGCTGCCCCGGATGTTGGATGGATATGTCCCGAGTATGAGGTAAACGAATGCTTTTCCCATCGCCCCAACCCCCACCTGCGGGACAGGCCTTGTCTTATGACTGTGATGTACTCGATTCGTGAGTAGGTCATCATCATTAGTACGAGTGTGATTTGTAGTTACATCCGTTAAGGTTACGTGTATATATATATATATTATTCAATTAGAATAATGATTTAAGGGGTACTTCAGTTTTGTCAAGAGGGCGCTCCAATTATTAAAAAAAAATTGTGAGGTAATGAAAAACGAGTTAAATTTGAAAAGGCACTCAATGTTGATGACAGGATTAACTTTGTTAGATCAAAATCGGTTCAGACAAAACTGTACTATCCCTTTAATTACATTTTTGTATTCAGGTTTGATCTATATGGCAATAGGTTATTGTGTTTGGATACGATTTTACTCATCCAATGATGTCATTTTCAATGATCCTATATTATTCAGTGCATGTAATGTTATTTGCTGCACAGTAGTCTCTGGCAGATATCTGTTTTCAAATTTTTGCCGTCGAAAAAAAAAAAATCAGATCACTTGTAGGACTTCATTGAAGCAAATAGGTTAGGTCATCGAACTGCCATATGTGTACGAGTAACAAGTTTGCTTGGGAGGCGGGGGCGGGGCTCAGTCCCTTGCCCGAATATCATTTGGCATAATAATTTCCCAACAGCATCATCTCGCTGCACCGGATGTTGGATGGAAATGTCCCGATTATGAGGTAAACAAGCCCCAAATTTCAATATTTTTAATAAAAACTGAAGGGCTGCTTTCTCCTTAGCCCCCTCCCCACCCCGCCCCCTGCGAGGCAGGCCTTGTACCATATGTACGCCAATGTGCATGTACTCGATTCATGAGGTCAAGTATCATTAGTACAATTGTGATTTGTAGTTACATCTGTTATATATAACTATATAAGGTTTCAATTAGTACTGTATATCAGAATTATATGATTCAAGAATGGGAAAAGGGGTAGTTCCGTTTTGGTTAAGAGGGCGCTTCAAGATTATTTTTGTTGTGAGGTAATGCAAAACGATGAGTTGAAAAGGCACACAATTTTGATGACATAATCTAAATCGGTTCAGACAAAACTCTACTATCCCTTTAAGAACTTTTGTTCGAATTGTTTTTATTTTCAAGACACATGGGGGGGGGGGGGGGCAGTGAGCCCCCTAGCCATCTGGCGCCATAAACAGATACACTTTATTATATAACTCACAAGTTTTATGTAACTTTGGCCAATGCTCCACGCTGCAGACCGAATCAAACCAAAGAAAATGGTACCTTCTGCCTTCTAGCCAGGCGCTCGGCATTAATTATAGAAGAGAGAAGGGAAAGTTAATCACACGAGTTACCAGAGGACTGACCCCCTTATGTAGCTTTCGTTACATTTAGTAGACGTGTGGCCTATAGGGCTAAGGAATCGGAGATAGGCGCCACCTTATGTGCCAAAATTGGCACGGGAAAGACTTTAAAGGGATAGTTGAGTTTTGGTAAAGAGGGCGCTACACAAAATAATTTTTTGGTTGAGATGATGAAAATCTGAGTGTCAAATTCGAAAGAGCATGCAATTTTAATGACGGAATTAATTTTATTTTGTCAAAATCGGTTCAGAAATGGCTGAAATATCCAAAAACATAACCATTTGTAATAAATGTGGGGCCCCACAATTATTCGATAATTTTGAACCAGCCGTTAACAAAAAGAATAAAAAATGCTTCCTCTTTTCAAAAAATTACAAAAGAGGTTTTTAAATAGTTGTTGATAATCTCTCTATCTAATCACCCTTTTCAACAAAACATCACATGCGCAATATTTGTGTTTAAATGGTTGAAACCGATGAGTGTATAGAGAGCGACCTCTTGAGTTTGAACGGCTCTTTTTTTTAATGATAACAGGCTTTTTACTTAGTCATTTGTAATTTTGTATTCCTTTCGAGCATGGTGGAGTTATAACTTTTGGTTTGTCATGTAATGGTGCAGTATTTGGTTACTAAAATTCAGTTTGACCAAAACTGTACTCTCTTTACCAGAACTCAACTATCCCTTTAACTTAACTTTAATGCCACACGCTTTGTGTCACACAATCTTGGAGCGAGTGAGGAAGTAGAGAACACAAATTGCAATTACTTGTAATGTGTTCGTTAATTAGAAAATGGCATTTATTAGGGAATTTCCCTGATTAAAACAAAATCGATTAGAAGAGAAAAGTTGGAGGAAAAAGCAGAACATGGCATATATGAAGCAAAGGGAGAGTAGAATAAATTACTTGTTTGCTTGACAAATTATTTATAATTGCATAATTGCAGTTGCATGTCTTCTGTATAACATGGTATAATAGAACCGTGTATCCACATGTATCCCCTAGTCCTATAATTACTGGCTTTTTAAAAGAATTTACTAAGTATGATATTCTAACACATGATACAATCTAGTTATTTTGACCTAAGATATTAAACATGTTAACGTAGATTGTAATAATTAACGTCTTTAATCATGATCTACCTTGTTCAACCTTCCGGAGATTAAAGGGGTAGTACAGTTTTGGTAAGGCTGAACTTTAGTAACCAAAACCTGCACAGTAACATTACAAACTAATATTAATAACCCCACCATGCTCGAAAGGTATACAAAAATACTAAGTTAAAAAAATACCCTGAGTAAAAAGCATGTTATCATTCAAAAGGCGCCATTAAAACACAAGAGGGCGCTCTCTAATAAGGTATTGGTTTCAACAATTTTTCATACAAAATTATGCATGACTGTGATGTTTTGGTGAAATAATGATTAAATAGAGAGATCATCAACAACTATTTAAAAACCAATTTTGAAAATGTTGAAAAAGTGTAAGCATTAACAAAAAAAATCAAAAAATCATCGTATTTATTTGGGGCCCAAATAAGTACGATCGGATATATTTATTGATATTTCGGCCATTTCTGAACCGATTTTGACCAAATAAAGTTTATTCTGCCATTAAAATTGCATGTTCTTTCACATTCGACACTCAGTTTTTCATTACCTCACGAAAAAATTGTGTTGTGCAGCGCCCTCTCTACCAAAACTGAACTACCCCTTTAAAGGGACAGTATAGTTTTGGTCAAACAGAATGTTGATAAGTAAAACTGGTAAGTTATCATTAAAAACTTAAAACATTATCATCATCGTTCAGCCTTTTATATTGAAAACGATTCCCCAGGGTTGTAGGTTACAGATACCTGTATTCTCTCGTTTTGGTTGGTACTAAGTTCGTGTTGCTGCTACTGATGATAGTGTTGTTGCCGTTGTTGTTACTGTTGTTGTTATTGTAATCGATATATTTATACACGTAATAGATAATCGTTTTTGTTTGACTTCCCCTGTTGTTATGAATTCGCAAACATTACATCTGCGCCCCTTGGTGGCACATTTCCGCTCGATTCTATTTAGGGTCATGCAATTTAATTTCTTTTCAATATGTTACTCACAAGTGCTTCCTAATAAATTGGCACGAGTTGTTTTCTACCAGGTCTTAATAAAGATAAATACGGTTTAAAAAAAGAGATGATGGCAATATCTCCATGATGGAAACTATACCAAAGTATATTAACGTGTTAAAGCTCAGTTGGTAGAGTACGCGCCTTCCGATCGTGAGGTCCCGAGTTCGAAACCAAACTATATGCCCAACATGATTGCCCTCACACGCAAGACAACTCATCTCAATCAAATCAAATCAAATCAAATCAGATAGATTCATATCAAATTAAATATAATTTAAAATTAAAACATAAATATAATTTTCGTGTGGGTACTGCTCTGATTTAGAAAGCAAATACAATATTCAGACAAAAAAAGTATATGACAATAAATGAGCTTCTAGCTGAGTGGTAGAGCACCGGTCTACCTTCTGGAGAGGTCTAGGGTTCGATTTCCATGCAAGTCCATTTTTCATTGACATGACTTACAACAATTATTTGGGTCAGTTTTCTTATGTTTGAATTGACAAAATAAAAATGCAGACACTTTAACCGAAGACTCCACTTCTTCAGCACTTTATGTCCGTGGGTTATATAGGATTTGGATCCCATTAAATGGTTCCTTTTACACTTTAGACAACAATTAATGAGTAATTTCCCCCAATGTTGATGGGCAAAACAGACCAAATCATCCGCGACTCTAGCTGACAAATTTCCGTTCCACGATATTGGGGTCGGGGTCATGTGATTAATTTCTTTTCAACGCGTGATTTAGTAGTATTTTCTAATTACCAGGTCCCTCTTGTTTATTCTACCGGGTCACGATGACGAAATAAATACTTAGAAAAGCCATTATTGTTTGTATTTTTTTTTTCTAAATCCTTCATTTTCCACAAATGATGTAGGTTAAAACAACAGAACACTCGACTACAGGATAAGTAGCTTAGTGTATTGACATGATGATATAACCGGTTCTTCACTGGTCTTGAAGATCATTTTGGGACCTTGCAAATGTGCGGACCTGGGCCCATACTCATGAAACCCAGCTGCAAACTTTCAATACAGAGTTTATCAGAATCAACTTAAACTGTTATAATTAATATTCTTGGTTTATATAGCGCCTAATATGATTGATAATCATCTGAAAGCGCTTTACAATGATATTATTACCCCGGTCATATAGGATACAATGCAAACCAGCACACATCGTGTGCACCATCTCCACTCCGTGGGGATCATTCCTTCCAAGTGCTCATGGGCATAAAGGCTTTCACCTCTATACCGGTCCCCATTTATACACATGGGTAGAGAGCTGCAATGTGGAATAATTGTCTGACTAAACTGTTCCCTTCAATTTCTCCAGCCTTTGGACAAGTAGCTCATCCGGTTCCCGTCGACAAGCTTAGTTGGTATGTTTTTTCTAATGCGTTTGTATAATAAATATAATATTTTATATTAAGTGGTATCGCGAATCAAAGTCAACGCCTGCGACTTGTGTTGGAATAACTGTATTTGAGGATACTTCGCCCGTTTCTGAACGGATTTTACTCAAACAAACATTGTTTTATTTCGAAATACAACCCCATACACACTATGTTTCCCACTTTTTCCTCTACCTAGCAAAATAATTATTTTAAGCGCCCTCTAAACCAGAACTTTGATAAGTGTAGATGGTTCTATATGATTATACGTACGTTCGCGTGGATCTCCGATATACCAGCGGAGGAAGAGATGAGAAGAAAAGAATGAGCCCTTTAATATATGGCTGTCTATTGATGTCGACGATGTTCACACTTTTACTTCAGAGCTGAGACCTCATATTGTACTTTTTTTAATAATATTTTTTTAAATGGCTATTTATTTAAAAAAATATTTTATTTTACACATATTTCACCTGTGGAATTAGTTTATTGCTCTGCATGAAATAGTATATGTCTAGTCTAAATTTACCCTGTGTTAATGATCACTTGGTGATATGCGGTATATTAGTGGTTAATAAAGTTCACACTTCGTACGTAGTTTCGACCGCATCTTGCACTTTTGTGAATGTATTTCAACCACATCATCACTAAACTAAAAGGGCAGGGCCTTTTTGGTAATTTGGTGATTGCACCCCCACCGCATCTTGACACCTACATCATCCGTTTCCATGGTAATATCTAACAGTATCAGATAGTCAAACGTCATACCTTTCTTCGAATTGGTCTAACTTGTTTACTACAGCATCATTAAACAAATCCGAATTTGGTGATTTTTCAAATCTGGAATGGAACGTCAGGAAATAATTCTGAGAATAAAACCATTCTGTATAATAAATATACCTAAATAGACGTCAGGAACTTTTCTGTGAAATAACGATGAATGGAGCTTCTTGTATATATATATATATATACAACTCTGTGGGAAGAGCACAAAGAACCACTATCAGGGGCTATATCTGCCCTAGTTAAACACCCACCATGCCCACTGCGCATGCTGCTCTCCGCCTAAAACCTGGCCGCAGCGCCCGCTGGGCTCCCGATGGTGAGTGGGGAGAGAAGGTTACCCGTTTTCTAAATATAGCGGGCACCCCCGTCGAGTCGCCAAACAGAATTGACTCACTCCCTGTTCTCCGTATACCGGGTGTATACATAGAGCTGTATAATACCATTACTTTTGAAATTGGAGGTCCAGCGAAAAAAGTGCGACCAGAGGTGTGACCCATTGATATAAAGAATGATGGATACTTGTTTCCCTGTTCCGGCTTTGTAAACAGTTGATTTTAAACTTAAAGGCAATTCAGTGATTTAAATACTGTTTCAAATCGTCTCAAATCTTTACAGTATCTTTACCTATATTAACGTGATAACGTTATATGAAAATATTTTGTAAAATTTCCAGTCAAACACTTTGTATGAATTAATTTTGCCCCAGGCCCTCTTCTCACACACGAGCCAGGCACTGAATAAAAAAATTGGCAGCAGTTAATTTTAAATGACACATGCATTACCACCATTTCCCGATTTTTGAAGAATATGCTGCGAAATTTAAACACAATTGTTAGAAACTGTCATATCTAACCGGGATTTCGTAATACTCTGTGTAGGCCGATGAATATTGCGTACAAATTGGGTGCAAGTATATATATTATGAGCATTTCGAGCAGAAATGTATAACGTTTGCTGAACATAGAAAAGTGGGATGAATTATTTCCTTATTTTGTGTTCCTTTAACCTTGCACAACGAGAATATTATATTTGGTATTGAGGAACATAGGCCTACCTCAACGAATACTACCGATCACAACATGACAGACATTCCGCCAAAAGAGGGAATTAAAGAGGTTTGATCCAAAACGCAATATCTCCATATTTGTCAATTTGAGGGGTTTGTTGCGATCGAATACTGTATGCTTTGCTAAACATAGGTGGCCGGTATTCTGCTAAATTTATCAACTTAGGCTAGAAATTAAAAGGCAGAAATTAGCAGTAACCAGTTAAACTGTTTTACACCTGTGGAATGTAATTAGCCTATTGATGGTTGTCATGCGCCACCATAAATGTTGCATTTGTTTCTCCTCTTTTCAGTGAAATCCACGAATCGTAATTATAATATCACTGGTGACTTGTTAAACATTTTTTAATTTAAATGTTTATCATCCTTTTTACCGTATGGTTTTCTAATGAAGAGAAACAATGAACGGTGGTGCATGACAACCAACAATGGGCTAGTCACATTCCACAGATGAGAAGCGGTTTAAATGGTTTCTGGTACATTCTTTCTTTTTTTATTCTAGCTTAAGTTGATACATTTAGTAGAATACCAGGCGCAGACATTAAAGTGATCCATATATTCATAAGATTTGTCCACAAGCGCACAAACTAGCCTAGTTACGATTTGTTAGACCGCCCTCTATATATCCCCACGCATGACAATCTTTAAAGCGATCTAGTAACATTGTCCAAATCTTCAAAATTTGGTTAGAAATTTAGTGGTTCTCTCATACCATGTCGCATTCGTTTTACCAATAGAAGCGCATGGGACAGGTTTTAGTTTTTAAAATTTCACTTTCGTAAAAAAAAAGATATTTACGATTGAAGTGTTCGGAGTTTAGGGTATCACTACACATGTTTGCTCATTACTCGGCCATTTAACATCCATTTAACGTGAAATCTTCACACAATACTGATCACAAACTTTACATTAATTTTACCAACCATTCATCACTTTTTGCACGTGCCAACAATGTTACTAGAACCCTTTAATGCATACTTAAGATTTGCCTACTCAATCAACTTGCCCTAATTGACGGACCGGTATACACTTTCCCGCTTCAAATACAATTACGAAAATATAACTAATTATTTTGGGAAAATTTCTCTCATGCGGAGGAACGTGATCGTAATATATTTGTGTCCCCAAAATAAATTTACGGCGTTGTTTTTATCGTTTGTTATACTGCTTAACTGAATAATAATAATGGTATTTTATTCAACAAAATGTCACATTCACAGCTACAAGCTGAATTGCAGTGTCATTTGCAACAATATTTACAAACATGGAAATAACATTAATTAACTCACGAGGTATAAAGAAACCTTAATATATTATATACAATAATTAGAGAAATAAATCATAATATACCTGAATAGTATCACAAATTAGGCATGAATACTAACGAAAGACAGTAAATTATATTATTATTTTGTATATCGATTAATCAATAATTAAGTGATTACAATAAATCAAGTTAATCTGTTGTACTAAATCTAACTCATCAACTTGTACTAATTGACACATTTAGCTTTTCCAGCGATGTTAGACAAACTATAAATAACTATAAAAACATCATCCAAAATGCAAAATATCTCATACACAAAGGACAAGGGCCCATGCATGTATATTGCAAGTATAATTTACATATTATAAAAGAACTTATTTCTGCGGAGCATATAATAAATATTTAACTATAACAAATATACTATTTTAAATTATATAAACACCACTGAACTGTCAAATTAGGAAATGCATACTCTATCACGTGACATAATTGGCAGTTTGGCCTTTCCCCCCAGAACGAATATTATACTTCTCATGGCAAGAACAAGTCCCAAGTATATAGTTAGTCAGCTATCGACGTTTAAAGGGATAGTACAGTTTTGGGCAAACTGAATGTTAGTAATACAATCTTGCACCATATCATTGCAAACTATCAGTTCCACTATTAGTTCCACCATGCCCGAATGGTAGAAAAACTTACACACGGCTAAGATAAAAATGCTGTTATCATTTAAAAAGCAGCCCTTGAAACACAAGAGGGTGCTCTCTAAAATCATATTGGTATCAACTGTTTTTTATAACAAATTATGAATGTGATGTTTAGTTACAATAATGATTCAATAGAGAGATCATTAACAACTATTTGAAGAAATATCTTTGGTACAATTTCGAAAACGTGTAGGCATTATTTAGACGTTTTCTTGAATAAGTCAATACTATTAATGTGGGTCCCACATTGAATTCCAATCGGATATATTTATCGATATTTTAGCTCTTTCTGAATCGATTTTGATCAAAATAATAAAGTTCGTTTTATCTTTAAAATCACGTGCTCTTCCAAATATTACACTTCGTTTTCTTATTACCTCACAAATGAATTATTTCTTGAAGCGCCCTCTATACTAAAAACTTACTATCCCTTTAAAGGTACGACTCATGCAGTCTGAAGGTCCGACTTCTTCGATTCTCCATTGCTACTTACGGATGTGGGTCTATGGCCATGCCGAAAATACTCGGGCTGGGGTCTATGGATAATGCATATTATATCAAATTCTTAAAATGGGTTAAAAATGCTCAACTATACTCGTTACTCGTTGCTCGTTACTAATGTTCTCAAGGGGGCGGGCATTTCAAACCCATTAACGATTTGCGCCACTCAACCTTGTATCCACCCCACGTCTTCTACCCCGTCCACTTCAAATTGACCGTCAGATGGACACGTGCTTAGCCCCTTTCATACTGAACCGAGTATACAGTACATTATTATGAGATGTTATTCTTGTGAGGGTTTTATTTTCGCGAATCGAGCAAACAGTCGCAAATTTACAAACACGCCAAAATCTAGCCAGTCATACGATCTTGCCAACAGCATTTTTCATGCATTTTATTGGCCAGTCTTCCGGCAGTCAATAATATTTTAAGCAGTGTTCTAGTCTTGCGCAAGCAAGGAAGCGTGCCTAAGCTATTAAAACAAAATCTAGATCTAACCCAAACTAAAACTATACCTATAATTATTGTTTGTATTATGGAGGCTGCTAACATATTATTTTTAAAACCGTATTTTGGATTGTTAGCGCTACGTCAATCTCGAAGAAATAAGCTCCGCCTCAAGTCTGTGTGTTGGCTCGCGTATCGCATTTTGAAAGCCTGCAAGCTGCGCGAGCAAACAAAGACAAAGATGAGGGGCATATTTGGTTCGGAATTGACGTCACATTTTAGCGCGAACAATTCAAAATCCGGGTTTCAAAATATATAATGGCAGCCTCTATGCTGTGCGTAATTAATGGGATTAGCCCATATTACGAGTGGCTTTGAATGATGATCATTCTTTGCTCAGAGGGCTTATGTTAGATATACACAAGTCATGTATTTGCGTGAACATTGTGAATATAGAGAACCTAATCAAAAGTAAATTGAAGGTGGGGAAACTTCTCCTTTAACCTTCATTCAAATTGATCGCCCGTTATTCAGCATGTTCAGATGGTCACGTAGTTAACCCCTTTCATACTAGATATCTCGGTCATATAATTTATGTTATAGAGCTCGGGTCGGCATCATTCGGGACAGGGGATAGCGGCGGTTCACGTTTTCGAGTAATTTATAAATTGGCCTACCGTGCTTCAAGCCCTCACCCCACATCAAAGCGTCTCTCTGTCATTCAACCTGACCGGGAGACTGAGGGAGAGTGAGAGGGATTGGTTTTGAATGTTAAAATCGTTCTGAATGAGCTTAAAGGCCCGGTCACATTATCACCGGATAGCGTAAACCAGATGACGACAGACAGAGAGTATAATCCTTTCGTCTCCGTCCGCATGCGTTTCTTGTCCGTTCCTTTTACGTTTTTTTCGATCCGGTGAAATTAATGTTGTGTGCATGAAGCAATGGAGACGACGGATAATTTGATTTCGCAAATGTTCTATTCGTCGGACATCCGTTTACGCTATCCGTTGATATGTGACCGGGCTTTTAACGGTGATTAATTTATACGGTGTAAGCATAGCAGAATTGTAACTATTGGCCTCTATATTGAACAGATATACTTTGTAGTCACTACAATTCCAGCTAAACACACCGCAGAACTGTCCCTTTCATAATTAGGAGAACACGGGGTTAGGATACGTTTAGATCCACTAATTAAGCTTGCCTTGTTTTGATTATGCAACACGTTACGCAACTCTAGACGAATCTGCATTGCACCATGTTTATGCCACGCATCTATACGTAGAAAATGACGTCAATAAGATGTAAAAAAGGGGGGAAATGGGAGCACGATTCCAAACCAAAATAAACTCGTTGCGAATGGACTGCATGCAACAATTAAGGGGGAGTCATAACAGTAAATTGCTATATATATAGCAAAGCTAGGAAGGATAGACACACTATAGTAAACAAAAATAAACACATTCAAACCACTATAGATCAGCCAATGCAGCAGCAGTGAACTCATGGAAAACAACATCAACAGCGCGAATCATAATAATAATAAATACCATTTTTATATAGCGCCTTAAGTCTCAAAGCGCTCGGAGCATTATATATATAGCATAAGATTTTTAAAAAAGCGACAACGTTTTGGGGGTAGTATAAACAATAAAAGGCTGCTATAAAACATGTTTAAATCGTGTTAAAACGTTGTGTTTTAACGGTACTAACCTTCCTACTATAACCACTGGTGCATTTTTGTTTGGTTATTGAGATCGGAACGTAATTTTACATAACGGCAATTCATAGTCAACAAAATGATTCATTGCATGCCTCGTGCCATGTCCATTATAGTGAAATACACGCCTTCTTCTGATAAAGAAAGGAGGTGAAATATATCATATCAATTAAATTTAATTCGATTTATATAATGAACACCCCAAACCGATGGGAGGTTTTCCACCAAAGCTGGACCGGAACGTGCAAAATTGCACGATTTATTCATTAGCACAATTCCACATCTAATTTGTTAGGAGAACTTGAGGGGACGTACGTGTACTTGTTCTCTTTTATTTTTGTATTTCCCCTTTTCCGTTTAATGCCCTTCATTTTCCAACTGGACGCAACTGACCGCTTATTAGTTGCAGGTGTAAAATGACCCTATTCAATAACAGAGTCCCACTGCGACTCCTTGGGCGTGTTTCACAAAGATCCTAAGTTAACTTTAAGTTGGACTTAACAAGTATGGAAAGCCGTTAGTTTCATTGATTTTGTGTGTGTAAAAGTCCTTTAAAAAGGCATAAAATGTTGTTTCAAATCATTAATGTTTTTCTATTATTAAGGAGATTTCATGTTCTTCATGTAAAATTTATAAAAAAATTCTAAAATACTTGCATGTTTGCTTATGAATATATTTTATTCCAAGGCTACAAATGGCTTTCCATACATTTTAAGTCTAACTATAGAGTTAACTTAGAATCTTTGTGATACGCCCCCTTGTATATATGTTTTCTGAATATTCTTCTTTGTTTATATCTTCCTGTTCGTCCTTGTTTTAAGCGAATGAAAGGTGGTGGTCGAATTAAACTCATTCGACCATACTTAAATGGTGAAAAGAAGTATATAACATTAATTTTATACTTCAATGTCATTAAAGTTTAATACTAGATGACGCTATTCAGATACCTGCATCGTTTAACCCTCTTGTTTCAAAATATTGTAAACGTGATTTTTGCTAAAAAAAGAGATGTTATCGAAATATATTTACATTGACCTATTTAACATTGCATGGGATTGATAAAATTTGAATAATTTCATATTGTTGATATCGCAAATTAAAGTCGACATCCCCAGCTTTGATTCCATTATTGTTCATATTTTGGTCTTTTCTGAACGGAACCTTTTAGTAGACGTGTGGCCTAGGGCTAATGAATCGGAGATAGGCGCCGCCTTATGTGCCAACATTGGCACGGGAAGGTCTTTAACCAACTATGAAAGTGGAATGATCCATGGTTTAGTTTTGGTTCTTAAAATTGAGTTTGTAGATTACGGTAGCTTCATATCTAATAATTGCTGTACTATTTTGTTTAAATCCATTTTAAAATGTTTTTCTTGTTATGGTGGAGAGTGAATTCAACGCCTGTTAGTATTGGGGAACTACTCAAACAAACAAAAAACAAATGTAGAATATTCTCTCGTAGATCACCGACAACATGAAATATTATACCATCACTCATTTCTGAATGAAAAGAGCTTGAGAAAAGAAAAAAAAACACCTACCTTCAAATTGACTATTTTAGCAATTAACTTCCACAACATACCACGTGTGGATAATTATGATCAGAGTACGTATTATACGGCTGGCTTTCATAGGGCTATCAAATATCACACACTTTCCATTCCACGTAGCCTTTAGTCAAGGCTCGATATGGCTGGGAGATCGATCCTACACACGAGCTGCGATGGTCCCACTTTGTCAAGGGGACGTGGAAGTCTATCGGGATGTTCGCTTCACTCACGATGCTCGCTCCGCTCACGTAATTATGCATATAACGCGAGTCTTGACGAAAGACTACATTCCACGCGGATGAGAGTTGTTCCTCACCTGCTGTAAGTGCCTATACCTTGGGAATGTAACTCATTAGCAGAATTTTGGTCGCGTAATTATTTTTTTAGCAGTATTAACTCAACTTCAAGTTTTATCATCCGAAATTTAAAACGCAACCGACGTCTCAGATTCACCCAAGAAAATATTATTTGGTATTTAGAATGGCGCTCGCGATTTATTTTCCGTATTTCCGAGTATAAACGCGTGTAAACTCTGACCGGTGTGGTCGCAGATTTTATCCGGCCGCTGAATTAGTCCGGGCAGTGCAATGAAGGGGGATTATTATTTTTGGTTGCTTAATTACTTAAATGTTCATAGGTTTAGCCACCAAATCTATAACCACAGGCACTAAGTAAAACCATAGCCACCAAATCTAACATATACCCACCATATTTAGGGTTAGGGCTAGGGTTATTCTTGAACGCAGCCATACTTTGAAGTGTTGAAGTTAGCAACCAAAAATAATATCGGCGCCTCGGACAAAATCTGCTAGCGGATCTGGTCCGCCCGGACTAATCCGGCAGTCGGACTATTCCCGCTCCTACATCGGGATCAACTCGCATATGTATTCTCGTGCAAACTCGAGGATCCTCGGTTTTTCTCGTTCACAAAAATACACGAATATACCATCGAATCATCGATATTTTTATATCGATGTATACGCTCACGAACATGCCAAACGCACAGGAATATTCCAGAATATTCGCTGAGAAAGTCATGCGTGAGCGGAATTGTACGTATTGATGGGCATCTCATCTCCTTCACGTTATTTTAGCCAGGTTAATCTTAAGTGTCCTGAAAATATTATGCACCTTACTCCAAGTTTTAACATCGGAAATGTAAGTCACAACCATCACTATAATGTCTCTTTAACCAAGTACATATTTGCATCGCGCTGCCCGGTGTGCATTTCCGAATACGACGTAGTAAATTTAAAGACTGTCTAAAGCCCTCTACAGACAGAGCCAACTCGACCCGATCCGACTGGTTTCAATCAGGAGTTGGGCCCGATCGGTCGGATCCGATTCATCGTGTTGAATCGGTCCCAACTGGCATCCGACTGTCTCTCGACTGGCAAAATGTGTGTCGCGAGGCACTGAAAACTGAGCCGATCTGAATGAAAACCAGTCGAATCGGGTTGAGTCGGCTCTGTCTGCAGAGGGCTTGACACATTTCCATCAGCGTATTTGTTTGTATTAGTATCGGCTTATGACATGTATGAAGTGCCGAATTATCCAGAGGCCGAGTTATCTCAAGTCTTATTTTTTCAGAAGTAAAACAGAAAAAATATTAGATTCGTTTATTGAATAAGTAAGGGTTCAATTGATTTACAAACATCACTCCCTAGCTACATGAACATTTTGAGAAAGATCCGCGATGTTTGCAAATGTGTTATACTGCCTTTAAATTGATTCCCAAATACACGTCTAGCATCTTCAACGGAAGGTTTGTCTTACAACTTGAAACGGGAGCAACGCCCTCTAATTCTTCTGTTCAAAATGTTATACGATATAATCGAGAAGAGGCTTGAGAGAGAAATGCATATTGACATTCCTTTTCTAAAATAATCTTTCCTCAATCAAATATTGATATGAAGGAATCGGTATAAAACTGAAAGAGGATTTGGAAACGCACGATTATAAACAACTTTCACCGATAGTTTGTCTCTCAAGTAGACGAGGACAAGTCATTTCCGCCTCTTTTGATCATTTTTCATTTGTATTTTACCGATTCGCTCATGTCATCTGAGACGACGAAATATACACCAAAATATGTTTAACACATCCTCTTTTAAGCATCTCTGTGCTTAGATAATCGCCGATCTCAATGTTGTTCCTGCACAAACTGTCGCCGGTGACAATTTTTGCTGATTTCATGATTGAGCCATCTTTCGGATTGAAGATGACCAATGTTCGTCTCTTATTTTGATTATTTATAGTCACTTTTGCCACACCGCTTTATTCTAAGCTCATAACGGCTCGGAATAGTATTCGATTTGATTTTGAGGAGGCATGAGAAGTATACTTTGACATTATTTGTTTTGAATTCCCTTTTTTGCAAAATGATCGTTTCTTTTGAAAGTTGTTTTTAGCCTTATACATTCTACTTCACTCATACATGTCAAGGCGATGTGAAATATTATCCGATTTGATTTTGAAGAGGAAAAATAATTGTATCTTGAGATTTTTTTCTGTGTTAATATAAAAGTATTCTTTATGTTTGAAGAAGAGGGGTAGTATTACGTTTCTCGGATCTATCAGTCTTAGCGGTGCGAAATATTATCCAATTTATTTCAACTCATTGGAACATTTTTGATACGCCATCATTTGAAAAAAGAGTAGTCACGTCGATTTTGTTTTACTAGTCCTTTTTAACGGACACCCGATACCATCCGATTCGATTTTGAAGAGGCGAAGGAAATGTCAAATGACATCTTTAAACACATCATTCTATACGTTTGAAGAAGATGAGCAGTGTTCATTTCTACCGAACGTCCTTCTTATATGACATGTACGACAAACCACGGAATTGTATACGATATAATTATGATAAGTGTGGACATGATTATTATTACATCGAAATTGACAAGTCTCCTAATAATGTAACTTATACCTCAACTTTATATTCCAACTATGTAGCGCCTATGATATTGGTAAAGTAGCGTAATGTCGATGCTTTGTTCGAACCTTTCCTAATGATTGCTTGTCTTGTTTCAGATTTGTCAATCCTCATTTTTAAAATTAATTTGTAATACGCTCCAAATATTATCTTAAATTGCGTACGCTTTCAAAGTAGTGTACAAAAAAACCTTTGATGCTTTTGTCTCAACCTTTTATAATATTGTTCCAAGTCTTGTTCGATTTGAAAGATTCTGTATACTACGCCATCTTCTAAGAGTCTTTCTACAATGCCATCTTCTAAGATGAAAGTACAAGGAATTTGAACGAAAGGTCGTCTTTGAAGTTGAACAGGACCAACGTCCATCTCCTATGTTGATACTTTTATAGTCCCTTTTTACTCCAACTTCTACCTTAACTGATAAGCCGCGAAATATCATCAGAGTTGATTTTGAAGAGGCAAGAGTAAACTGTGCTTTGCCATTTTAAAAACGTATGTATTTACATTTTAATAAGAGGAGCAGTGTTTGTTTCTTTCGATAGTTCTTTCTACCGAAAGTCCTCCGGCATTACTTGATTGTTCATAGACCGACGCACACACTACAAGACTATCATGGCTCGTACTAAGCAGACCGCTCGCAAGTCCACTGGAGGCAAGGCCCCAAGAAAACAGCTGGCAACGAAGGCAGCAAGAAAGAGCGCACCTGCAACCGGAGGTGTAAAGAAGCCTCATCGCTACCGCCCAGGTACCGTTGCCCTGCGAGAAATTCGCCGTTACCAGAAGAGCACAGAACTGCTCATTCGCAAGCTTCCATTCCAGCGGTTGGTGAGGGAGATCGCGCAGGACTTCAAGACCGAGCTTCGCTTCCAGAGTTCCGCAGTGATGGCGCTACAAGAAGCCAGCGAGGCATACCTGGTTGGGCTTTTCGAAGATACCAACCTCTGCGCCATTCACGCCAAGAGGGTGACCATCATGCCCAAAGACATTCAGCTGGCACGTAGGATCCGCGGAGAACGCGCATAGAATGCATCGACATGCTTTGCTTCTAACAAAACCAACGGCTCTTATAAGAGCCAAAAAAAAAAAAAAAAAAAAAAAAAAAAAAATTACATGTACGAAAGCCACGAAATTATATCCTATATAAATCGGAAGATGCGAGATAAATGTCAATATACATGCTGTTTGACTTTCTTACACATCATTCTTTATACTTAGGAAGAGAAGAGGAATATGATCAGTGTTTGTTTCTTGTATAAGTAAGTCCTTTTTTTTTTTTTTTAACTGAACACCTCTTGATAAAATCATGACAACTGAGAAAAGGAGTATTACATTGATATTGATAATTCTTCTCATAATATAGGTTTTCCCATTCATTTTAACACTTTTGTCATTCAATTTCATTAATTCGTTATTCAAATTCGTCCCGAGGAACCACCAGAGCGGAAATCCAAACTTCAATTTCGTCTATCGTCAATCAATTTAACACAATCACCACACAATTTAGTCATTAGGCACACATTTTCGTCAATTGCAAATCAAATTCTTCGGTCACAGTTGCTGAACACATAAAAGCGAAAGCAATTTCGTCAATTGGCAACCAATTTCGTCAAAACTCCATTCAAATTCGTCCTATGTATTTAGGAGGTAATTTTCTGTTATAAATTGTCTTGATGTAATTGTTAAATTGTAACATTAATTATATAGGGGGTAACACACACACACACACACACACACACACACACACACACACACACACACACACACACACACACACGCACACGCACACGCACACACACACGCACACACACACACACACACACACACACACACACACACACACACACACACACACACACACACACACACACTGGTTTTCCTATCCCAACAAAAGGCTATACCACCTGACGAATTTGAATGACAAATTCACGAAATTGTTTGCACAATGACGAAATTGAACTTAACATTCACCACCCGCTCAGTGGCCGAGACGAATTCCAATGACAATTGACGATTTTGAATGCGAAATATTTGAAATTGGTTGACCAATGACGAAATAGAATGACCATTGACGAAATTGAAGTTGGGATTTACGCTCTGTTGGTTTCTCGGGACGAAATTGAATGACGAATTAATGAAATTGAATGACAATAGTGTTAAAATGAATGGGAAAACCTATATTATACGGCAGATGCTTAAAGAATCTCCAGTAATACTGCCTGTGATATTGATAACGTCGTGTATTGTCGTTGCTTTTGATTGTTGCATGTTTGTTCTTATTTGGGAGATTTGTTATAGCATTTAAAATACAATAGATTGTGTTCAAGAGACAACAATTAATAAGTTCATTAAAATAAATTGGATTCAAATTGCACGCATATCAACTCTTATGAAAGGTTTATCTTTCAAGTTAGAGAAGAAGAATAGTGTCCGTCTTTTTATTGTATTTTTTGTTTTACGTCGGATATTCTCCTTCGTAAAACCGTGAAATCTTATACGATATGATTGCGATGAGGCGAAAGCAATAAGTACATCGAAAGTTGTTTTTTGTTTGTTGATAACCCTCCTCATGAACAAAATGTTGCTCCTACCACGGGCACTTCAAAAGCCTATCAAACTTCATAGTGCCTACGATATCAGTTGCTTTATATAATTGTCGCTTGCCTTTCCGAAACCTTTTTGTTTTGGTAATTGTCGCAAATCTTGTTTTAATTGGGATCCACAGTCAACATGTAAAACCACACGATGGATTGGTGCGCGGAGTAATTTGATAATGTTCAAGCACTTGGTTTGAGTGTTGGATCTTCAGTGGTGTTGCTACGAGGGGGGGGGGGGGGGGGGGGGGAGGAACAAATAGGCATCAAACGCCCTTTTTAAATATTGTCTTGGACCCACTCTTATTGGAAAATAAGATTACAGATTTAACATGGACTACACAGTGTGTTTTCCGGCCGGTCGAGCGCCACGGATAGCTATTCCTGTATAAGGGGGCGTACTTATATAGGGGAACATTCATGTCTTTAATTGGAACTATTTATGTTAAATTGTATTCCATTTAACCCGCAGAGGGTAGAAGGAGGACAAGAAATCCCAGAATGGGGATTGGGTGGCACCCCCCCCCCCCCCCTTGTCCCACCACTTAGCTTCAACAACAATTTAAAGTCACTTCGTCTCGAGCCAGACAATGAACCCGTTGCAGAAAGAGATACAATCGATTGTGAGTTACAATTAATTGTAAGTCAGATCATGGGTTCTACATGCGCGAATCTGATTGGTTGAAACGCGCAAATTTTCTGACTTACAATCAATTGTAACTTATAATCGATCTTATCTCTTTCTCCAACAGGGCCAATGACTCCTTTTTAGCCATCGACCATTCGACTATCTGTGCATTTCCTTTATCCAATATGACAGGACGCGAGGGTAAATGTCCGATACAAATTACCGTCGAAAAGACAGTGGAGAAAACGATTAACTTCCCTAGCTCAGCTTAAACGCCTGCCAATGATTTGTTTTATGAGTTATTAATAAAGTGGACTGATTTTCAAAACCAGGCGGAACCATGTTGCAAAAGCGCAATACTCACGCGACTTTTGTCAGCTAATAATTATACATGATGCGCAGCGTTCATAAACATGGCGATTCCCCGCAAGCATGTTATGAACACGCCTCATCAGACCAAAGAGCTCTTTGATCAGACGCGCCTCATCAGTGACTGTAATCAAAATTTAAACGGTGAAGCGGTGTTATCCCGGGGGGGGGGGGGGGAGGGGGGCACTCGAACTTTTTTTTGGACGGGGGTGTGCCTCACGGAACTCTGAAATGGGGGTGTTAAGAGCTGGCTACAAGCACAAAATATAGAGTCTTTGGAGCTACAAAAACCCTGAAACGGGAGTTAAGGGGTCTAAGGAGCAGACAAAAACTACAAAATATATGGACTTGGAGCTACCAAAGACCTACGGAAACCCTCAAATGGTGGTCCAAGGAGCTGACTAGAAGAAGAATAATGGACTAAGCGCTACTCAACTACCTAGCCAAGTCATTCCGGGGGTCTATGGAGCGGCAAATTGTGAAAATCGAGTATCTTGAGAGCGGCAATCGGGTGTGAAAACGGGGGTCTTGTAAACGGCACATACCCGTCTTACATTATACATGAGTGCCCCCCCCCCCCCCCCCCCCCCCCTCCGGGAATGTTATAATCGTTCTTGTGGTAAAATGGGGTAAAAAGCCAAATAAACAAGCATGTTGGATGATCTAGTTCTTCTGCTCTGGATTCTCGGCCCTTTTTACGATGACCATTATTGCAATCGTTACTTTGAGCGGTAGAATGATCGAACCACATACACACATCAAGATGTTAAGCTATATCCACGTGAAAACAACTTACAATAGCTCAAGATTAATGTCCTTTAATCTGATAGCGGTGGCTTCATTTACATGTAGATGCTGAACCATGTTTTAGCGGTAAAATGGCCGAGGCTAACTCGCGCAAAGCTTTTCCTGACTGTTGTTTCAGGGATTCAATCCCCGATTTACATGAAAGGTTATTTAAAACATGGGAGGCATAGGCGTAGGAGGCGGGGGCGGGGGCTGCAGACCCCTGGAGTTTTGAAAACGGCTAAATTTGGTCAAATAGCACCTCAAATTCCTTTCTTTTTTTTTTTGCTTGTCAGGTGAAAAGTCGGGAAGGAAAATTATTTGGGCACAATACCTCGGCCCCTCTGAGAATTGTCTGAGTGTTATGTTGTTGTTGTTGTTGGTGTGTCTGTGTTTGTGTAATTATGTGTATGTGTGTAGAAAACTGTATGTGATATTTATACTTTACATTTTCTCGTTATCAATAACATTCACGCTACAAAATGAAGGTGTTTACGTATTGTGAGTATATACTATATGCTGTATAATCATTTAAATCGTTGTTCCTTCTTCACTGAGTTGTACATTCAGGCATTCATACATTCATAACAATTATATAATGAGTATACCCTCGTAAGTTGTTAGAATTTCATTTGTGCAAACATTGCAACTCTGTGCTGGTGTTTATGACGTTTATTCTGTTCCCTATTTAGATATATATTTATGAATAAACTAAATGTTCATCGTTTATTATGTTAATGAATACTGAATGAATACTTTATGCGTTATGAATTTGACAAAGTATGTTCGACTTGTTACAACCCAACAATTATTCATAAGAATAAATGTAATAAAAAAAAAACCATAGGACCTACTTTTGATGAATCAAAAAGATGAATCGTACTTCGACGTGGGTCTTGAAGTACCATTATAAATTCTACTTACAAACCGAAATGTGAAACAAATTGTATGCATTAAATGATATAACTGAATCAGTTAATTGTAGGACCTACTTTTATAAAAAGTTAAGTTTTGAAAAAGGAATACTTAAACAATAGGGCTATTTACGTCTTTCTAAGTGGGTTTTACAGTATCATTAGCTGCACTTGATTTACATAATGGAGACAGAGTGTACGCATGAACGTACAGGGATGCCTGTAAAGTTTCTAACTCCACGAAAATTACTTGGAGCTTCCTCGTTTCTCTTCTACCGTGTTGTAACTTGTTTAGCTTACAGTAAGAGAAAACTAAAATACGGTTAGATTTTTTCAAATGCCCATTTAGTATGACGATATCTATCATTCAGCTCAAGAGCGTTAATGAACGGTCATAAACCTCATAAACGTCATACAGTAATTCGTTGTAAAAGCTGACGCATATTTTCGCTTTTTTTAACCAGGAAAGCAGTGTTCCTTTTCAATGAAACTTTCACACATCATTCGGACATATCTTACAATGATTTTGGTACAGGATTGAAGTCTCAAATGTCATTTTGGGCAATATCTGACACTTTACAGGTGCACCTTTAATGTATACATAATAAATTATACAACTGCATTTTAGGAATCATATAACTTGACATACAAAACAACGTCCGACCTAGTTTTACGATGAAGTACGTGTAGACTGTTCAAGTACTGTCTATACTTGAGTTGACGTTGTCTATGATTGAGAGAGCCAAAAAGAAAACTAACATGAGGTAATGAATAAATAGATTAAAAACATAAATTCACCTTATATACATTTTAATGGTATAAATGGCGTTGTAAATGTGAAGGACCTGCTTTGACGAAAATGTGAGAGGAACTCGAAAAAGTAAAGTGTACGTGGGTTTTCAAAGGATCATTATTCTAGTAACGTGACTAATAAAACCACAACAAGACACCGCTTTGACCAGATACGGATTAAAACTTACATGCGTTGATATCAACTACATTAAAATTCCATTATATTCAATCATACTAATAATGTTAAAGTGATCCAGGTAAAGTGTCTAACTCCACAAAAAATACTTGGAGCTTCCTCGTTTCTCTTCTGCCTTGTTGTTTAGCTTATGGTAAGAGAAGAATAAAGTAGGGTTAGATTTTGTCAAATGTCCCTTTAGTATGAAGATAATTATCATTGAAAGTCATTATTTCAAAAGCGTTGATCAACGCTTTTCAAAAAAAGTAGAATTGTTGTAGCTAAACACGTCCCAGAACAGTCTTTGGTCCGAGCCAGCTAGCAGGCGTGGGAAACATTCAAGACGCTACTGAACTTTGATCCAAAGTGCGCAAATTCCACGAATTCTGTAGTCTGTAAACATGCGGATATCGTCAACGGTTGATAACAAGTATAACTGCTACAAATCCATGACAGGCCATCAGTATTCGGTGATAAAATATGAACTCAATATTCGGTTTTTTCACTAGGTTAACAGTGTTCGTTTTCTTTCAAACTTTCACAAATCTTTCAATTGTATTTTACAATGATATTGATATAGGATTGAAGTCTCAAATGTCATTTTGTGCAATATCTGACACTTTACCTGAATCACTTTAAAGGACCTAAAGAATACAACGTACTTTGGCACTTATTCCATAGTTGATGACTTATAAAATAGGTCTGCCGAAATAAAATCCATGAAAATAAACACAGTAGTGATTTCAGACTAATTGTCTGATGCCAAATCTCATTTTAGCAGCCAGTTTACGCCCCACCCACCAGAATCGGCAGCGTGATTGACATGTAATTGACAATTCATTGGCTTACGTCAAGACGCGTCATCTACAGAATTTAGTTCATTAGTCCGTTCTTTAGATGACGTCACATTTTGGCGATTTAAAAGGGGCGTTCCCAGGACAATTAGATATTTACTAATTATCTCAAAATTGATTGATTTCATGAGAAATGACTGCCAAATTATGTTTCTTCTAGAAAATTTACGTATAGAGAGCCGAATTGTGAAAATAAGGCCATCTAGACGCTGTAGTTCCTTTAATGACATTGCTAGCGCGTAGGACAAAAAGGCGAACGGAACTTTCAAATAGTGAAGTTTATGTGGGCTTTTGAAGGACCATTACTCTAAAAACGTGACCAAAACCCCAACGGGAGGCCGGTTTGACCAGAGTGCAGATTGAAACTTACATGCGTTGATATCAACGATATTAACTCTCCATTATATACAATCATCTAAATGATGTCAATGAAACTGCAAAAGCGAAGGACCTACTTTAACAAAAAGGTAAAATAAACTAGCAAACGGTGAATTTTTTAAAGTGGGTTTTTGAAGGATCATTACTTTATTAACGTGATGAAACCACACAATGAGCACACATGAGACACATTTTTTTTCCAATACAAAGACAAACCAACACCATCATGGTCCCGTTGCAGAAAGAGATACAATCAATTGTAAGTTGCGATTAATTGTAAGTCAGATCATTTATTCTAAATGCGCAAATCTGATTGGTTGAAATGCGCAAATGTTCTGACTTACAATCAATTGTAACTTACAATCGATTGTATCTCTTTCTGCAACGGGGCCGATGAGTTGCAAAACAGATATAGAAGCACGATTATATGCAACTACTTAGTATGTAAATAAACAATACAAAGCACTATTTGTATACAGTGTACATCTTAATAATGATACACACTTTTTTGCAAGAGCGATATGATACAAATCATGTTTTGACCCAAAAAAAGTCAAAGGAACTACACCTGTAGCCTACGTGTGATTTAGACTGATCAGTATATCCAACGAGCATACCGACTAACCACCACGTATTTCCCAAGCGTTCTGAAGAATACTTGATCTAAATAAAATGTACCCAAAAAACAACATCCGAGGCCCTGGAACTTCTTTCCAAATCAACATGGATAGCAATGGCGTAGCTACGAAGGGGGTGCGGATGGCTCGTGCACACCCCCCCCCCCCACCCCACCACCTCCACTAATAATTTTAAAAATAAATAAGTCAAGACATAAGGGGAAATATGTGAAAACATAAAGAAATACTTATTAAAGGGATCTAGTAACGTTGTTGATAAGTGCAAAAAGTGCTGAACTTAAAATGTGTGTTGGTGTGATCTGATACATGTATCAGTAATGTGTTAACATTTCACGTTAATTGGATGTTTTTGGGCCGAGAAATGAGCACAAATGCAAAGTGATATTCACTAACTCATTGCACTTTCTTTGTACACGGCTTAAACTATCCCATAGACAATTTAACATCTTTAATAACACTTCTATCTTAAATATCTTTTGAACGAAATGTAAATTTGAAAAACCGAAACATGTCCAGTGCTTTTATTGTTAATATGAATATGATAAGATATGAGATCCCTTTAAGAATACTTGATCTAAAAAAAGGACCGAAAAAACAACATCCGAGGCCGGGGAACTTCTTCCGAAATCAGCATGGTTAGCAGTGGCGTAGCTACGGAGGGGATGGGGTGGCTCGTGCATCCCCCCCCCCCTCCCACTGCCAATAATTTGAAAAATAAAACAAGTCAAGACATATAAGGGGAAAATATGTGAACAAATACAGAAATACATAATAAGGCGTGCCCCCAATCAGTGGCGTAGGTACGGAGTGAAGGGAGAAAATATAACAAAAGCACGGCTGAAAAGTGCCTGCTCACAATTTTACCAAAAAAATGTAAATCATAAGGGGCATTTTTTGTGTAAATAAAGAATAAATAAGAGTTTGACCCGCATAATGTATGTGCTCCCCCCCCCCCCCCCCCAAAAAAAAAAAAAAAAAAATGGACGTTGCTCTCCATTCAGATGTGGGTTAGCTAAGTGGATGGGGTAATGGGATTAAGTACCCCCCCCCCCCCCCCCCCCCCCTTCGCTTACCTTGTTCATAGTTGCCCTCTCCTACTGCCGCACTCTCATGTAGGGAGAAAATATATAACAAAAATACACCCCACTCCCCACTATTCACCATTTTCACCAGCTGTCATACAGTGTATATGTGCGAATGCAGTGGTGGTGCATGGTTGTTGTTGCTGTTGTTGCTGTTTATTGGCATTTGATTATATTTTGAGAGTCAGAGTGGTGTCGAAATAATAATGGAGCTTTTAGGCTTGCCTAGATCTTGTCAGCTGATTCTTCGATTCCACAAATGTTGAATTCCGGATGATATCTGCGATTCGCATCAACTCAGTCGATGATGAGGAATAGGTGAAGTGGTTATTCATGTCAGTGATAAAAACCAACAAATACATTGATGAGCGCGAAAGAGAGAGAGAGAGAGAGAGAGAGAGAGAGAGAGAGAGAGAGAGACTGAGAGAGAGAGAAGCTGACCTGGATATGTATGCCAATGTCAACAGTCATATCCAGGATTTTTGTACTGGGGGGATCACAACGTAGTATCATAAGGTAAAGCGGTTGTAAAGCGCATCGATAATTTTTTTTCAATTGGAAATAATAATAATAATGGTTTCCATTTATATAGCGCCTAATATGATTGATAATCATCTCTAAGCGCTATATAAAAATGTATTATTATTATTATTATTATTATAAGTCTGATTTGTTCCTAATTCATGTTCTTGGTGGAGATGCTGCAAGGGGCACTGGTCATATAGTGGCAATGAATGAATGTTCGTGTGAGGGCACATTAGGGGCAC
>JBAMJV010003341.1:0-97736 GCA_037951105.1 Echinarachnius parma | reverse complement strand
GAGAGGGAATCATGAAAAAAAAAAGAGATATATAAAGCTCATATATTCCAGAAGGTCCGGGGTCCTTTCCCGAATGGCATCTTCTCATGCTTACCGACAAGCAAACAAAACAAAATTGTCACGATTTTACAGCCCCAATATGAAATTCTTTATATGAATTGTTCACGAAATATGACCCTGATTTTGGCCCAAATATAACAATGTATTTGCCTGATTTTGACTTGGTTTGCCGAATACGATACCAGCCACAGCTTTTAAGCCAATCTATTAGTGATCATATTTACATTCTTAAATTGAAATCAGATACTTAAAAATTTGCTTGCACTTTCACGAATACGAAATGACCGAGGGCCCGTCTGCGTAACTACCTGCCAATTTGAATGACCATTAATGAAAGAGATGCCTCATTGGTGCAAATTCACTTGTGCCGACGTGATTTTGAACGGCTCTTTACGAATTCGGAATGCGACCGCAAATCGGCGGAATATCCGTTTGCTCCACCTATTATCAATTGGAATGACACAATCGCGAAATCGAGGCGGGAAAAACATATATTAGTGTAAAAAAATGTACATCAATTCAGGCGGTCAAGTTGCCTTACATTTTGATATCCATGGAATGTAATTTCTCCATCGTATTATTCCGTCAGATGACAACTTTTTGTGTACATTTATTTATATTTTTTTAAAAGGAATAGTTGAGATTTGGTATTACATAAATTATTTGTGTTGTGAGAACATTTATAAAGAGCATACAATTTTAATGACAGAATAAACACCAATTGATCAAAATTGGTTCAGAATGGCTGAAATATCCATAAATATACCCATCTTTAATAATTGTTAGGCCCCACAATTTATTCGATCATTTTGAACCAGAGCCGTTAATTTTTTTTTTATGCTAATCTCTTTTCAAAAATTTCCAGAAGGTTGTTAAATGTGATGATTATCTCTCTATCTAATCACTATTTCAACAACAAATTCATATACGTTTTTTAGAGAGCACCCTTTTGGTTCTAATGGTTCTTTTTAAATGATAACAGGCTTTTTACTAATCATTTGTATTTGTTTATTCCTATTCGGTATGGTGGGGTTATAACTAATAGTTTGCAATGTAATGGTCAAGTTTTGGTTACTAAAATTCAGTTTGGCCAACTATACTCTTTAACAAAACTATCGTGTTAATATATGATACAACATTTCAAAAATTCAATAGTTTTGTCAACTTTCTATGACACAGTTACTACTTGCATTTGATTCCACGTTAAAACTTTCCTACTGTTTTTTTTTATACAACTCTCGACACTTTTGTTTCTGATTACTTTTAAAAGTATGCGATGGGATTGTTATTGTATCGAAGGTACAAGATGGTTATATTGCATATTTCACTTTCCATATACACACTAGAAAAAATGGTTCAATCTTACACTATATAGTTGCAAATCCGTTGCTTCAACTCGGGGGCTCCTATATAATGCAAAAGTTCACCTTTTTGTAAAAGTTCAGATTTATCCTATCAACGTTTGCCACCTTGAGGGGTGCAAATATTGTACATTTAGGAAAGTGCAGAGTTGCACCTAAATAAAAATACGTGTGTAGTAAGTGTAAATTAGTGTAAGTGTAAGTGTAAATATAAGTTAAAGGTACACAGTTAGTTGCATCCAGTGTGGGCAACATTGCACCTTTGAGTTAAGTGTAAAGATGCACCCAAAAATGGGTAAAAGTTGAACACCCCTTTCCTGCGAGTGCATGTGTTGTATAGTCCTATCCTCCTAGTCCTAATAACCTATGATATAACCTTATAATATTTGCCCTAAGCCTATACCTATCATTCCTAACCATCGGTCCTTGTTCACGTTAGCTATATAAGCAGGTTACAAGGCACGATGTATGTTTTTTTTAGTGGTTAGTAATGAAGATAGACGTTAAAACAGTATCGCCCTTAATTCATTTTCACCAAAATGATAATTAATTGTACTAAAATTAAATACAAATGTACATTCTGATAATTATTTATCACAAAATAACGAGATTATGAACAGATTAAAGGAGACGTCCGGACGATTTAAAAAAATGCTACCATAATCCTACATAAATCAAAGACCAAACTACATTACTTTATTTAAAAACACCCTCCAACCTGTCACAAATCGAATTTTTAGTGTCACTAGTTTTGAATCGTAACGTTCACTTTCGTACGCTAGGCGAGAAAGATCACGTGACGGCGTGGATCGATCAGCCTCATCTTTGCGGTCGCCTACCGCGATGAAGCGGCTGCTATATTTTGCTTCACTTCGCTTGCTAAAATGCCCGATGTGTCAAGCGTTTGGATGTTCGAATAAGCAGGCAATGGCCAAAAATTCGTTTTTTCGCAGAAAAAAAACCTGTCAATTGAATGATTACGAACACGCACTAGAAGGTCTGCAGAGTTTCGGCAGGCCCCGCGCTTGCGTGAGAGGTAGCTAGCTAGCGCGCCAACTGCCTTGTAGTTGCCTCTAAAAAAGTGCCGAACAGGAACGAAAATGCTAAGATTAATCATCGATCGCACCTATTCTAGACTATCTCTTATTTTCCTTACATGTTTGCAAGGGGGGCTTTTTTAAACAAATACGAGAACTATTACCTGCAAAAACGGCAAAAAAAATGGGCTGATAATCTCCCGATATTTCCCTAACTCGCCTCGGACCAGATGAACTGAACCTAGCGCTCTTTTGTTGCCCATTTTGCGAATGGCGGTAGACTACGTGTATGATATGCATAACTACACGTTCTCTGATATCGCAGCCCAGAAGAATGGCAACGTTCGCAAACGATCTGATTTTCCTGGCTATTGGTTCAATCGCTTAGTGAATAGTCTCGCTCGCGTAACAAGCGCTTGAGTTTTGAATGTTTTACTTCGGGAAAAGTAATATTTTGCTCAAAACTGAGGTAATTCTGAATGTTCTGTAACTATATTTCCGTAAATATTGTTACATAAATCCAGCAAAGCACGATACTTGTCATTTTATTGCCCGTATAAAAAAGATGAATTGATGCGCGAAACACTGCATTTTGCAGACCGCTTTATGAGATTCGATCGGATAAAGCGCCGCGCAAGCAAGCGTTTCCAGCTGCCTGTGCTGCGCTGGCGGGCGTCGGACGACCGCGGGCTGGGTATACGGTGCGTGTTTCTAAAATCATGATCTGAGATTTCTCGTTTCCTCGGAAGCGATTTAGAGTTAGGATGCGCCTTTATTTGCAATAATATTTGTAGTATTAGTGGAGACAAATAATCAAATAGGAATTATGAAAATGGTGTCTGCAGATATGGGGAAATTGTCATGAAATTCCCCAACAGCCCTTCCTGTATTCTATTCCCGAGGGTGTGTGCTCTGAGATCTGGCCTGCTGCAAATTTTGCAGCCGAGGCAGCGCTGATGAAAGTGAGGCTGCTACGTCATGCGCAATGCATCCTGGGACAGATTCTACTCGAGGCTGCTCACGGCCGATTCGAACAAGAAGAATTACCTTATTTTTTTCGAAAACTGATTGTGAATGATTCTGATGGTCTTTTCTCATCGGGAAAAAGGTTATAGACTCCTAAAATATTGTACTTTCCCCTGGAAACTGCTGAAAATCGTCCGGACGTCCCCTTTAAATGTTCGTTATGCAAAAGCACAAACTAGGACATGAATATTCATGAACCTGTTACAAATTACTGCAAATCGTGCAGTTTTATTTGTATTCAATGTCAACAACAAAAGAATACGCTGTTTTGACCTGGAGTCATACTATTCAATTGATATAAATGCGATTCAATACGTATACTAATCGTACACAAATTGGCTGTTGCTGTGTCGGAAAAGGCTGAAAAGCTTTTCAAATTGCCATGAGCAACCATTGATGATAGGCTACGCATAAACTGGTCCTTCGATCATCGAATTAATGATGTCGCATTATTTTATTATTACTCCGGTTATACTGTATACTCTGCATCATTGTCAAGTCTGCAACTTCCGATTAATGTTTTTCTTTGGGTGCATAACGTGCGATATCTTGGCAAAACAATTTACCAATCAGAGGGGCTGTAACGAATCTATTTTTAAATTATAAATATTCTCATAATACACACTTAAAACTAGGCGTGCACTTGGCGTGTACGATCCTTCCCCTCAACCCCTTCCGTGCCCGCGTACTCCTGTAAAGGTGCATGTCCCGCATACGTCAACATTTTCTCTTCTGAGCGTGCACAATGTATGGGGTGGAAATGTGCACCCTACGTGTAGTCGTAGTCGGAGCAGATAGGTTTATATTTTTCGTATCTTCCTCCTAATTTTGAACAAATTACAATGATAATAGGCACATTATTAAATGCTAAGATGAATTTGAATGTTGGGTGTTGATATATTTTTGAAATAAATTATATATGTTGTATTTCGTATAATGCCAGATTGATTATTCCCATATTGTTTCCTTGAACAAAGATTAGACTGATGTTATCAGATCAGATTTTATTTTTTATTAAATTCCGAAATCAAGGCTCATCAAAGAGCACTGATAGACTATGTAATTAGAACAAATAGATTTCGATTGATTGACTGAAACTAACTTTGTATGAAGAGAAATCAATTATGCACATGCACCTTGAAAGCCCAATCTGTTTACTTACCTCCTGTATACACTTAAAAATAGGAGTGCAATTGTGCACCCCTAGGGGTGCACGATCTTGTCTCATATTTTGCACGCCTTAAGGTGCACATGTGCACCCCTTAACATGGGTGTACATGAGCACCCTTGAAAAGGTGCATATGAACACCCCAAGAGTGCCCATGAATTATGGCCAAAAAAAAAAAAGAGAGGCATAAGAGAGAATTCGAACCCATATAATGTATTATTTGGTTATTATTTGGAATTAAATATTTTGTTATATTATGCGTTGGTATTTCGGTTATGAGAAAAAGAAGAAAAACAAATATGGCATTGACCTGCCTTGCCCGCGTTCATCGGAGGGGCCTAGGCTTATGGCTGAGAAGTCTGCTGGACATACGGAGCCGGACTGGCCAGATGATGCCTTGAAAGCGGACAAGGAATTGGATTGATTCACTATATTTTATTTCTCAATAAATTTTGTTAGTTATTTTATTTATAGAAAAAAGTTTAACAATACACATGATATATATTTTAAGTTGAATTAAATAAGTTGAAAGAAGAAAGAAAGAAAGTAAGAAAGAAAGAAAAAAAAGAATGGCGTAAATATTCAAAATGAATGAAGAACGCCAATAAACCTAAAACAACAACAACAACAACAACAACAACAACAATGACATTGCTGAGCGGGTTTTATAGTTCTTCAGTGTATGTGACGACGTACCTGGCATGCATATCCCATGTGTGCGTGCTTTGAATTCCACGGTGTATACAGTTGACAGCATCGCGCATCGAGTATACCGTGCACGTGTGCACGCTTCCTTTAGTTGGACGCCGGTTTGTGTTCACGCTGGAAATCGCGGACTCCTGAGAGCAATATTTCAATTTATACGTTCACTAGGTCATATAAAGGGAATGAAAAATTAAAATCGCTTCACTTTCGTATAACTACATCCTATTACAGCCTTTCATTGCCCATGTATATTGCATCACTATAAACGTAAACGCCATAAGCTAGATCACAGTCGACAATGGGCGGGTTTTAGTACATGACGTCACTGTTGTCATTGATGAATATGCATGAAGTGTTAGGAACGATGTCGCGAATCTGTGGTTCGAATCGTATTTTTTGGCAGATAATTCACTATATTACACATTTTATGTTAATTGATTATACTGAACATGCATTATATGGAAAAATAATAACCTTATCCGTCTGTAGAGTGTGATTATTTTTTTTTCATCGTCGACAGATTTTTAGATATTTAGCAAATTAGGGCCCGCTTTGGCGTGTGTCGGTAACCAAGATTTGTTGTTTTTTCTAAAAGGAGTATGCCGTTGGGAAAATACGTTATCGGTATCGCTTCTCGGCCTTTGGGAAATGTTTTTTCCAGGGGTGGACATGTGCACCTTTTAGGAACCAAATCTGCTCCTTAATGGGTGCAAGTTTGCCCCTCGAAGGGTCGAAATGTTTACTCCAGGGGTGGACATGGGCACCTTTTAGGAACCAAATCTGCTCCTTAATGGGTCCAAGTTTGCACCTCGAAGGGTGGAAATGTTTACTCCAGGGGTGGACATGTGCACCTTTTAGGAACCAAATCTGCTCCTTAATGGGTGCAAGTTTGCACCTCGAAGGGTGGAAATGTGCACTCCAGGGGTGGACATGTGCACCTTTTAGGAACCAAATCTGCTCCTTAATGGGTGCAAGTTTGCCCCTCGAAGGGTCGAAATGTTTACTCCAGGCGTGGACATGTGCACATTTTCAAGGGTGCTCATGTACACCCCTGTTAAGGGGTGCACATGTGTACTTTAGGCGTGCAAAATATGAGACAAGATCGTGCACCCTATAAGGTAAACATGGGCACTCTTGGGGTGTTCATATGCACCTTTTTCAAGGGTGCTCATGTACACCCCTGTTAAGGGGTGCACATGTGCACCTTTAGGCGTGCAAAATATGGGACAAGATCGTGCACCCCTAGGGGTGCACAATTGCACTCCTATTTGTTAGTGTGTACTTTATTTACTTCATGCATAATAATCATTTTACAAAAGAATCATAGAGTAGTGATCAGGTGTTGGAAATTAAACATTTTGTATCTATGTAAGTTAATTATTTCTCTCGGACCTTGTAATTGGCTGACTGCCTTGCCGTGGCCGTAGTTATCATTTATTTTCAGACCAATTTCAATAATTTCAAGTTAATATAAAAAGACAGTTGACAACATGTTCATTATAAAACCATAAACTTTACACTCATTATGGTGCACAATACTTTTGATGTTGGCATAGAGTTTATCAATGTTATATATCTCACAAAACCACGTGTGTAGTAGGACCGTTGTATAGGAACAAGACCAAGAATAGTGGGTCTTTGTACTTTAGCAAAAAATCACCTAAATAGGTGCACAAAATGGTGCAATGTTACTCTTTTACCAAGTCTGCACCTTTCGCCGTTACTTTGCACCTTGTTTGATTCTCGCTTGGTAGCTTATCAAGCAAATGACCAATCAAAGGGGCTGTAGTGAATCTACGTGTGAAGAAGAACTATTTTCATATTACGTTACTGCCAATTTCTCTGTTTTTCAAATCCCTGCATGCATGATGAGCTATTATTTCACGCAAGAACCAATAGAGCAGTGATGTAAATAAAAATATTTGCATTTAAACACAAAATACATGTGTTTTCTCTCCGTGAGTGAATTGTTTCTCTCGGACCCTGTAATTGGTTGATAACCTTGCTGTGGCCGTAGATTGTACAGACACATCTAATTCTTTTCAAGATTATATTAAAATATTGGCACATATTCATTCAAAACCATAAGGGTATACATTCATAATAGTGCGTGATATATTTGATGATTGACATAGAGTGTACGAATCTTGTACTGAATCTAGCCTGAATTACGCAACATATCCTCGCAACATCAAAGACAATACTCTTTAAATTTTTAATTTCCTACAATAAAAATCTATGCCATTATTTTGTAATCACCAATGACCATTAATACAACTCAAATAATAAGAAATTGTGTAGAGGGTATTTGATGGTCCTGTTGGGTTTGGCGGGATGTGCAGGCAGCGAGGTATTAAAGTGTTACCCAAACGTTAAATTCAACCATCATCACTTGGAGCTTTTACATTTCGCTAGTACCTTGTTGTTTAGCTTGTTGTAACAGAAGAATGAAGTGTTTTTTTTTTTTTTACTTTTAACGTGTCCTTTAATTAGGGATTGCCTTTCATTTACATCAATGAGCAGTAAGTTCTTACATATTTTTTAAATTTGTACTTGTTTGCACAGAGTAAACACTGTTCGTTTTTTTAACGCATCGTACAATCATATTTGGTTATAATTGAAGTCATGAATACCACGTTAATCGATCACTTTACTAAAATGTAAGCTCTGTTCCCCCGTTGGTAGGGTTATAAATAAATTAAATTGAAATGGTCCCAATCGGAAAAAATCGCTGTCATGTCCTTGTTCAGGCTGAACAATTAACAACATTGCCTTATTACGCACACTAAATATAAAGGAAGGTAACGACGGAGAACACAGATTTATTTCTATTTGTCTGTTTGTGGTAACACCTTCGGAAGCAAATGAGCATACCAGAACTACATAACCTCATGATATCTACATAATTTCCAGTTAAGGAATATACTACTGCATGTATAATTATGTTTCTTTAAATGTAGGCTTTTTCCTAAACATGCTAGCCTTACATCTATATTCGTGTAATATTCACAGAAAGTCTGGATGATGACACATACTCTACCGCAGAAGATACACCTGACGCAGGCTAGTTGTAATTACATTTGTTATGTGGCTTCAAATGTATTTGTATTGTTAGTGTTAAATTCAAACGTATTTGCGTTGTTATTATACTTGTAAATGGAATGTGCTGATGTTACTATTTACAATCAATATGATATATTACAGTACGTATCACCTACCTCCCAATCATCGAATATTCGTGTTATACTCACAGAATCTTCGGACGATGACCAACATTCTATCAGAGAAGAAACCCTTGGACCAGGTTAGTTATAATGACATTTCTGGTGTGAATTCGAAATTATTGTTTTCGTAAGTGTTTTCTTTGATATGTACTAATGTGATGATCATATTTATAAATTATAACATAATTACTTATTACTAAATATAATGCATACATCATAGTGAAATAATACTTCCCTTCAATTTATCATATTATTGTTTATGTAGTATTCACAAAAACCTCGGACGAAGACAAACATCATATCATGGAGGAGACACTTGGACCAGGTTAGTTATAATTACTTTTTCGATGTGGCTTCCAAGTTATTTTCATTGTGTATGAATACTTTAATGATTATTGTTTTGTTGTGATCATTAGGTGACGTGTTTAAATATTGTGCTATTACGAATTATAATTAATGAAATATAATTATAACTCATAATGTATCCCGTAGATTCATCTTTCACGCTTTGTGCATTATTCACAGAAACTTCGGACGACGACAAACAACCTAGCACAGAAAAATCACTTGAAACAGGTTAGTTGGCTTCGAAAGAAGTTTTGATTGTAACATTTAACTCTAATCCAATACTGGTATGATCATAATATTACATTATTAAATATGTTGTTATTGCTAGTCACAGTGAATTAAGTTGTAATGCATCACTGCCATTCACATTGTAATGTTCGTGTAATATTCACATTAACTTCGGCAGAAGTGTTCAAAAGTTAGAGACTATAATGAGGATATAAACCCCTCAAAAAAAGTTCGGAAACTCAAGTTTGATCGATTACATGTATTTTCTTATGAAATCATAATGGTTATATTTGGTATCACTTGAAAGAGTGTGTATACCTCTTAAAAATGATACAAAATTCGTAAGCATCACGAGCACGAGGTATGCGCAGTATATTTGAGAATGGGGGATTGTCAGAAGTGAAATGTCACAAAATGCGCCAAAAAACTTCAGTTGGAAGGTCTGACACCCATATCACGGTCTTTCTCAAGTTCAAATTCTTTCGACGATGAATATCTTGACAATGAAGAGATACTGTTAAAAAATGGTGTCAGACAAAACCCTGTTTAATTATCTTTCCAATGACACCTCACTTGGAATGATTATGAAAGCCGGGTAGGTACAATTAAGGTGAATATTGGGGAAGATCGACAGCAAAATGTAAAAAAAATGCATTTGATTGTGTGAAATTGAAGGCGTTGCATCCAAAAACGACCTTTTGTGGGGATATTTTTAGTACTTTACTTTACATAATCATTATAAAATTCAACATCATGTTGAAGCGTGTTAATTTGTCAATAAAATAATGCCCCATTCATAGTGGTTATGTGATTGAGGTGTGTGGAGTGCCTCTAAATGTATGGGCTCAAAATGACACGTTGCAATGTCGAAGTTCTACCGTTTGATATGTGGTAATAAGGGCATACCTACACGGTCAAAGAGGGCGCTAATATGCCAGTTCTGGCCAGTTTGCGTAGGTTTAGAGAAATTTGATGCATGTTCAATACATCAAGTTTGTGAGTTTCCTGTACTGCACACTCACATTCAGCATACTCATTGCAAATGAGATATCATATTGTCGTGGTTCGTTAGATGAGGCCAAAAAGACACGCAGGAGACAGTTTGTTAGTTGCCATCTGGTTATTGATTTATTCGGCCACAGTATCTCTCAAATGTAGATTCTCGCAGATCGAGACAAAAACCCTGCAATAGGCAGAATAAAACAAAACATGTCATAGAACTTCAATCAAATATAAATGTCTTATTTACAAAAACATGATTATAATCTTGATGAAAATAAAGCAACAGTAATTACTAAACAGAAATATTGTTATCCTTTTGATTCAATATATAAAGCAATTACTAATTAATCTCCGAATCAAATCCATTTTCATCTTGATTCTCCTGTATAATCACCGAAATCAACGCTATGATCATTTACTTGAATGACATAATTAAATCTAAACATCAACTCAACATCTTGTAATATCTATCACACATAATTATGCACTCTGCAATATATTATTAGACTCAGTAAAGTTACACAAAGTCTGTTACAAACTACTAAACAAAATGCCATCATCTATATAAAACGTACCCAAGGTCTCTAGCAGACCCACTGAATCCCTCAACTACGTCTACAGTCCAGGCAGACCCCAAGCAGCCATCTGTCTGCTCAGCAACCACATCAGCTTCCTATAATAATGTTAATGTGACAACAATAAACATTACAAGTATTTACCCTCTAAATCACACAAATCTCAGTTCCCACATCGTCTACTTCTAAAGGGAAAAGGGTTAATATAAACATCACGGAAAAATATCAATCATACTCTTCATACCGTTCATCTAAAGTGTAAAAAGCTAACAGCATCTCACATCTACGAGATAACTATGGGCGCCGCCATCTTTTTTTAGTTTGTTTACATCTCGCGCCCTCAACGTCAACTACACATTTACTTCACACGTGTGCGAAATACAAAATTGCAACAATTACTCTTTAAAACATTTTCACAATCTCTCAATACATTATTCATAATTATATGTAAACGGAAAAATGTTGCATAAACAAATTTATCACACATCTCTCTATTAAACATGAATTTAAACAGCGTAATATATAATGAATGCCTACTCAAAACTTCGGTTCAACATCATAAACAGGCATTTTAATTATCATAATTACCTCTAGCATACATCTTTATCCATCTCAAATAATGCATTATCACTCACTCTAATAAATGATTAAACTCAATTATCTATTCTATAAACTTACTGTAAACTAGCTGCAAAGCCACGCCTCAGCAAAAGGTACATCGGAAAACTCGGGAAGTCTGAACACAGGCACAGCGACAGAATACGCCCAACCTTGACGATGTCAAATATGCTTCTCCGAGGTTTCCCTATTCTAACATGTGTGCAACAATCTAAGCATGGGCGGCGGCTAACACACTCATTATCCGTCCGCGAATCTAAATGTTACATGTGTTACACTAATTTGCATAATTGGACTCGGTGCGGAATGTGACATGAACTACCTTACTTGCATAATCGGACAAGTCCGCGATCTACATATGATGTTATCTAGTCCGCATTCCCACAATATTACAGATAAATTAACGAGCTTTCCGATAGTGCAACACGGAATGATGATAGAGTTATGATTAATACAACAATATCTTACCGGAATCTTGAAACAAGGAGCCACGGTCAGTCATAGCATTAATAGACCCCCATATCCGGTTTTACTGCACACACCCCAATAGCATAATTATTACAGGTGAGACATGATTTTAAGGAAAAATAAACACGCTTTTACATGATGTTAAATTTACTGATGATTATGCAATGTAAAACCCCAAAACATCTCCTCCAATAGTCGTTTTTCCATGCAACGCCTTCAATTTCACAAAATGAAATGCATTTTGCAACATTTCACTTTCGGCCCTCCCCATATTTAGCTGTTGTAACGGACATAGTTGTATTGAACAGATAGACACATGGGCTTTAAAATGATACCAAATTTGATAAGTTTAAATCATTTGAACACGCTACAATCTTCGATACAACTTGAACATTAAAAAATACGACACAAGAGTCAAATTTCCCAATTGAATACTTTCGGCCCATTTTGCGACATTTTACTTCTGTATCTGACCGTCCTCCATTCTGAAATGCACTGCGTATTCCCTGATTTGAAATAAATGACAAATAATGTACCATTTTGAAGGGAAATCATCATGCATTGCAATGACACTAAAAGAAAAAAAATACAATTTGACAATAAGAGTGATATAATCGATCAAAGTTGAGTTTCCGAACTTTTTTTGAGGGGTTTAGTAAAACAATATTACTAATTATTACGCATGCTTAAATGGAGAAAGGCAATCTGAATTGCTAAGCCTGTGTGCTGTTTTCATTCATAAATGCATACTAAACAAACGATGACGCAATTTAGATACCCGTATGATTCAGCCATTTTTGTCATTGTACTTTTAACATGACAAATCGACACTAAACAGATTATCTTTAAGGGAGTGCCCGCCTTTTACAAATCGTTTGAACAGTTTCCAGTGGACGGATGAGGATGACTCTAACACCCACATACAATTTTAGATCGAACAAGAATTTGGATTTTACGAATAAAAAAAGAAATCATCCCTTAATGTCATTAAACTATATATCGGCAAATTAATTTGTTTAACTGATTTAGCATTATATTACAACAATATTGTAGATATTCTTGTAAAAGTATAGTATAGACGAAATTTCGTTAAATGTATGCCACGAATGGGTCTCGAAAAGTGGAGAAAGAACAATTACATAGTTCGAACAGAAATCAATTAAAGAGCCACTCTGGGATTGTTTACAGAAATGCGTAGGCTTTCTCAATATGGTTACATTTTTTGAAAGCCACGAACTAAAGAAGCTCCACATTGCGAGAAACAAGACTCCTCTTTGGTAGTCTAATGGAATAGGACTACACATTATTTGAGCCGGTAAAGACACCAGACAAACACCAGAAAAAACATGGTAAATGGAGTTGGATTCCCTGTAGAAAACTCTGCTGCCATACCAGGAGCTGACTAAAATTCCCGTTCCCGCAGCTGATTCTGCCTCTTCGGCATTGGCAAGATTAACGATAATGGACAGAGACTACTGGAGCTGTGTTCCTACCTAAACCTCAGGTAACCAATACATTATTCTTCATCTAGCCTACAAGCAGAGTATTTTGGACGCACCCCAGATCCTGCTGGGACTGATCATTACTGTACTATCTTCACTGAATTGAGTCCTGGTTACACACACACACACACACACAGTTATGACTGTTTGACAGATCACTCTCCTGTTGGTTGCAATGTGCGTATACAGCCCGTAAGCATACCTCATTCGAAGCAGAAGACACATACGTATGAACATGGTAATGACATCCATCTAGGAGCTGTCAGAACGCTGCGCTAACATCATTGGTAGGCCCTTCTGGACTGCCCTACAGGCAGGGCTGAAGACAAATGGAACTACTGTGCTTTGAGCAACCATTGCAACAAAGCATGCAGCCCAACAACAAGAAGATATTACAAGAAGATACATCGGACGTGACACTCGCCGCTCTCAAAAAGGCTAGGGGCAATGTTTGACTTCTGTCAAACCCTAAAGTTTATGCAGATTGTAGCAATACTCGAGCCATGTATGCAGGAATAAGACTTGTGCTTCTCACATGGCGGATTTCCAAGTCAATGGAAATTGCCCCAGTAACTCATGTTCATAACATTATCCATGTCGTACTATTTGAATTGTACACATCCAAAAGTGTCAAGCGCTTTATTTAAGACCCAGTATACACACATACGTCATAGACGTGCAAGACATGCAGACGGGGGGAGCGTAGCTTTCTGTATAGGACCTCTTTATTGACTTCCGGTTCAGGATCTATTTATTCCGCTAAATATGGTAGTTTAATATGAAACAACATATCGGGTGATATTTAATATAATGTAGAGACAAGCTGATTATTATGTTACTTTAATCTGAGATATGTGACGTGTGAATTGTTTGCATTTTGTTTCCAATTCCATCACAAAAAGATGCAAGTACCAGATATAGAACTCGCCAATCTGACAAAGTTGACGATGAGATACTAAGACTCCTTCAAAATATAGGAACCACACCATCTGGCGAGAAGGATAAGCAACCACTTACTTTCACCATTTGGGACTATGCAGGTCATGAAACATATTACTCAACTCATCAGGTAATGTTACGGAATTGTCATGTTCTCAAAAAAACATAATGAGTGATTGATAAAATGTATACTGGGATGATCTGATATGCCCACAGAGTATTGTGTAAAAATGTCACGTTAATTTGATTTTTTTTGGCTGAGATATGAGCAAAACAGCAAAGAGATATTCACTAACTTTGCAGTTACTTTGTATACGGATGAAATTATCAAGTAGACAATTTTATACAACACATTTCTGTCGTAAATATCTTTTGAACGAAATGTACATTTGAAAAACCGAAACCTGTCCCGTGCTTTATGTTGTTGATATGAATATGATATGAAGGGCTGAGAGAACCACTAAAGATCAAAGTATGGTTTGAGGATTTGGACAATGCTACTAAGTCCCATTAATCATATTATCAAACCTAAATTCAATTGAATTTAACATTTGATCTCAGAGTTCTTTAAAATTGCGAAACCGAAACATAAATGCACAGCATGTAAGGTGCAAGAAGGCTGTTTTATTTACATCAGCCCTTAATCCCTAAAATGCGCAATTTATAAACACTTAGTTGGACGATTTAAAAATAATTTTTTTCCCAACTATTTTACATTTTATAAGGAACATTGATATTTAAACAGAAGATATGGAAATCAGTAAAAAAAGGAATACTTTTTGTTTGAGGGAGGCTTTATCAAAATTATATTTCAGACGCCAGCAGCATCGTTTATTTTATTGTTTTTTAATGGATATTACAGCAATGTGGGACAGATTTAATCAAAGAAAAGGAACAATGTAGGATACCTACCTGTAAATATCCCTTTGACACTGAAAAACACGATCTTCATTGGCGTTCCCAGCCCCTTGGGTCGATCATATATTGGTGCACATGTAACGCTGTAGGAGCTCTGCAAGATACAATCAATACCATTCTCAAATGTCACCATATGAGGACGCTTTTGTACATAATAATACAAGCACAGACACTGATTTAATTCTGACATTTAGTATATTTGTGTGGAACAAAACACATGTCTTTATTACCATGATGCAATGTAGCACCTATGTTTAAGACAAGACATGTCTATGTTTTAGGTCCCCGTTTCGTATTAAAAGTACTTGAAAGTGACCTTTATATAGTGTGTTTTAATAATATGAGGAGTATTCTACTACCGGTATGATCCTGGGTCTAAGTGATATGTCCACTTTTTATAAATTATACATGCTTTGTCCATACAACTGTAATATATAAATTCAAACAATGTTTTTAAATGTCGTTATATTGGAATATTGCAATTGGTTTGACGCCATTTAAAGATAAATCAAGGACAAACCACCTAATTCCTGTGAAAATACATTTCACTCAAGACAAAAAAAATGTTACTTGAACTTGTAGTAGTCAGATGGAAATATGATAGAGTTAATCTACAACCTAGATTAAATTATACTTGTCTCCCCTCTCCAGGTATTTCTGACATGGAGAGCTATCTACATTCTAGCATTTGATCTAAGCAGGGGTCTTCATGATGAGGTTGAATATGACGATATGAGTGATAAGGTGAAGTATGTTTTAAAACTGTTTGCTGTTTATATGTGTGTATGTAAACCCCTCAACAAAGATCCGCAATTCAATTTTAGCGTTGATATATCTCTTGTTACTTTACGCTGCATAATAGTTATGGGAATTTGTGAAGAGTTGTGTAGTGCGGTGTTCACATAGTACACAACCTTCCGCATGTAGTGTTCATAATAATACACAACCTGACACATGACATGGTTCATACTCTTCATATAGTACACAACTTTAAACAACTTTACACAACTAATTTGTAGTGTATATTTCTACAATGTAGTATCAATGCAAAAACATGTTTAATTGTTTATTCCACTTTACATTAAAATGTGTATTATGACAATGAAATCGTGGAATATGCAGCATACCTAAATATAAGGCAAAGTAAACAAAATGTTACATCGTCTACTTTTTGTATATTGACTGACTTCTCTTATCTTTGTCATACACAGCTTTCTTGTCTCGTTTTCGTCAATTTTCCTTGTTTTTCTTCTTTTTTGTGTTAACGAACTTGTTAATGTAATAATTACCCAGGGTAGTCTTAACTATTACCATATTACAAGCATTGCTATTAAGTGTTTCCCTCTATTTCCAATATTTATCCCCTTATTTGTATACGATTTTCATTGATATGTATTTTATACTGTTGGAGATGAGAAATACAATTTTGAAATGTGAAATTGAAGAGACAAATGTATAATACTGTTGAATTCCTTTTGTTTTTGTAGTGTGTTTATTGAGAATATTTTTTACCATTTTTGCCCATAACGTGAAAATGACGTCATAGACGCCGGGTGATCATATTGCTCATAGAGATGCGTGTTATAAGCTTCTCTGCGAGTGGAGGTCTTGTTTTAGCTTGCGATATATGCTCGACGAGATTTCCCAAAGAGTAATTTAATAAGAAATACAGAATATTTTCACCCGTGAATATCGATAAGTTCCAAAGAATATTCTAGATGCATTTCATGTATAACATGGCGGTATTCGAAGGGATATAAAACAAATATACCAAGCTTTTAGTTCAAAAGTATAGTAAGCAAATAATTACCGTTGGTGAAGGTGATGGGACAAACTATCAATTCCAAGGCGATCTGGATGTATCTATCTTTCCGAAGCGAAGCTGAGGAAAGATAGCGTATACATTCAGATCGCCGATGAAGTGATAGTTTGCCATCGCCTGAAAGGTGATTATTTGCTTTATATTCCACATCAATTATTTTGATCACAAACGACCTATAACTAACACTATAACTAACCTATAACTAAAGGGCTAAAAAGTTTGAAATATTGAGCAATTGATAGAGTCTTTTATTTTAATTTCGTTAATCCTGCACATGAACAAGATTTATGATTAAAAGTCAAAGACGCTTATACCATTGTCTATTAAGCGTAGCCGCGCGCAAACATTGCGCATCAGCGCGCTACCTTTCTGCGCACTAACGCGCGCGAACAATTGAATATCTACACAGTGCAACGCACTTTTACCCACTATGTAGTGAGTGTAACGCACTTTCACACAAAATATGTACACAGTGTAACGAACTTTTCTTCTCCCATCAATGATGGGCGAAACTATATTTCATCACGTTATTAACTTTGGACCAATCGTAGAGCAAGATTCTTAGTATGTGGAATATAATGGAAATTATATCTTCGGAGGGACTGGCATTAGTTACTATTTTTTCCTCGGGGCTTCGCCCCTCGGAAAAATAGTAACTATGCCAGTCCCTCCTCAGAAATAATGTCCACTATACTTTCTTACAGCTTGGTATATTTGTATATTATCCTTGCATGAAAGTCGCTAATACGACAGCCAACAGGGTTCTTAATTCCAACAAAAACAAACTACAAACAAGAAAAAGGGATGCCAACATACACGAAAATGGGACAAGAGAGTTATACAGGGTGGCCCCCCAAAAACGGAACGGGGCACTTCCCCCAAAATAGTAACAAATGTATTATGTCTATCGGATAGGATGTCTTTTCAAATGAACAACGATACCAATAACAGTCAATTTGGTTGTGTAGTTTTTACTTTAGGGCGCTGTGAGTGAAACCATGTCAGGTTCTCTTTTTTGTCAATTTTTACCGAGCCAGTGCTTGATAAATCGCACGCACCGCCTTTCACAAGAAAACATAATGAATCTCCAGTGATTTTTAGGTTTTGGTCGGCAAAGCTTGTTCAAGTTTAACCCGGTAATTTGAACCCCTCACAAAAAGTCCCGCAATTTAAGTTTGAGCGTTTATATATATTTTGTTATGAAATGATCGTATTCGAATTTGACGTAATTGTCAAGCCTGTTTATTCCTCGTTACATCGATGCCTCATTTGTATTATATCATTATCGAATGTGCTGCAGACCTAAATATGTAGCCGTGTCAAAAGCTAAATGTCACAAAGTTCAACGTTATTGTCAACGTAAATTCTGCATTTGTTTGGAGATTTACATTGAATGGTCACACAGTCATGACAATAACAATGCATGTTGCTACATATCAATCTTGACTAGGCCCCGTATTTAGGTGTAATGCACATTCCATAATTACATGACCATTACAACTGGGGTATCAATGTAAAGAGGAATACACATGCTTTTTAATTATACCAAATGTATGTCAGATAATATGAGCACAAGAGAGATATGGACGCTCAAACATGAATTGCGGAACTTTTTTTGTGAAAGGCTTATAACAAGGTTTGTGTTAGTTGTGTGTAACTTAGATCTTATATTACGATCAATAAAGTATGAAATGGCAAGAGGTTATGACAAAGAATGCACTGAAAATAGATTTAACGTACACCCCTCTTTTGACGAAATGCATTATGTTCTGAACCATTGATGGCTGTATTCATAACGCACTTAATGTATCATAATTGTCATCGGCAGCATCTTTAATCATTTGTTTCGATTTTGAAATGTCATTTCAGTAATATTATTTTGCTACTTGTTTTAAATATATTGAATATGGGGTAAATGTATAATGAACTGCAATGAACACCACTTTTTTTTATCAGACGCTTGATGGGTCAACGGGTCCTGTAACCAACCTCGACGTCATACACTCATGGATTTCTCTGATCGTGTCATACGCACGACCTCCAACAGATGACAAGGACCATGCAACAAAAGTTCCTTGTCCGACGATTCTAATCGTCGGTACTCACAGGGATAGTATTGATGGAACGGAAGATGAACAAAGTGAACAGGTGACCCGAAATGCCCCTCGAGCACCATAAATACACTATCCTATACTTAGCAACAAATGTAACCCTGGTTCCCAGACCTAAGCCGGGGGAGGAGTGGGGGGGGGGGGGGGGGGGGGCACGTTGTTACTCGGTTTTCCCTTCAGATTATTTCATTAACTAACCGCGACTCTCAAATTGGCACACATGTTCAAGGCAACACTACAGGTTGCATCAAATGTTTGTATCACGATGCACATCCCTAACTGTACCTGCTGATGTGACGTAGCACGTACGTACATATTTCATTCCGTTATCGACGGCCGTGTAAAATTTCTAACTATACATCACTGTGGAAAACATACTACGAGACAAACACACAGAGGTGTTTCATTATCTATACGGTCTGAAACAAGAAAAGAGCTGAAAACGTGTTCCGTGACCTTCGCACAGCACTGTGCGAAGAATCCCGACATTTCGAGAATCTGAACGATCCCGCTTTTGCGGGAATGTGCTTAACTGTAAGAGTTCGCGTGTGGCGTGATTTACATGTGCTTTCCGGATAAATCGAAGCGGCGTTATACGAACATTCTATGTCGAACAGTCATCCTACTGTTCAAATTTCAACATAGTTTATTCTTTCACATTGTTGGCGATATATATCTAGCCAGTGTCTCTCCACTGCAGAAGGAAGGCCTCTTCATAACTATTCCATTTTCTTCTTTCGTGTGCTTGTCACATCCATGTAACACCCCCAAACTCTATGATTGCATCCATCCAACGCCTACTCTGTCTGCCTCTTCGTCTGGTTTGTGTTCTTGGTGTCCAATTAGTTATATTATGTGTTCATATGTTGTCTTTACGTCTTGCAAGGTAGCCTGCCCATCTCCATTTCTTTATTTGTATTTCCAGTATGATATGCCTGGTATTTGTTTTCTTTCTTAAGTCCTCATTTCTGACTTGGTCTTTCCTTGTAACTCCTACCATAATCCTCTACATTGCTCTTTCTGTGACTTTAAGCTTCTTTTCCAATTTCTTAGTTGTTTTCCAAGTCTCTGCCCTGTTGGATAGTACCGGAATTATACACTGTTTAAAGATTTGTTTTTTGAGTGAGATTGGAAGATTCTCATCTCTGAATCTGATGCCGAGTTTCCAAAATTTCACCCAATCTAGCTGTATTCTTCTTCGCACTTCTCCTGCCGTTTTATTTTCAAGGGTGATGTTTTTACCGCGATATACATGTATGTAGCTATCCACCTTCTCAATTGTCATTACATCAACCAAAATTGTATGGTCTTGTAGCTGGTTGCTAATCATTACTTTGGTTTTTGTAATGTTCATTTTAATTTTATGTTTATATTACTGCCTCTTTGCTTTCTACAATCAACTCATGGATAAATGTCTGTAGTTCCTGCGGGTCATGACTAACAATATCGTCTTCCAACCTTAGATGATTCAGATATTCCCCATTTATTGTGATTCCTTTTGATTTCCAATCCAGGTTTCTAAAAACGTCTTCCATGGCTGCTGTAAGGATGTTGAAGGCATTGGTAATACTATTCTCCAAATGATGTTGACGCTAGGATGTTTGTAAAAAGCTTTGATGAGGCGGATGTATTTATCATCGTCTAAGCTATTGAAAGCATTCTCGTAATCGATGAATCCTAGACAGATGTGGAAACTATATTCCTTCGCCTTTTCCATGATCTGACTTAAAGTATGTAGATGGTCTGGTGTTCTAAACCCTGCTCGAATACCTGCCTGTTCTCTCGGCTAATTTTCATCTAGCTGTGTTTGTTTTCTTGCAAGTATGATTTTCTGAAGACTTTGTACATGTGAGGCAGTAAGCTGATGGGTCTGTAATTCTTTGTGTCTTTTGTTTCTCCCTGTTTGAACAGTATTTTGACTTTGGATTATTTCCACTAGGTAAGAACTTGTTCCAGTTGAAGGATCCTGTTGAACAATTTGTTCAAAATGTTGACGGTACTCTCTCCTCCCAACTGCAATATGTCTGCAGTTAACCGGTCCTCTCCAAAAGCCTTTCCTTTCTTCATTTGATCTAGAGCTTTCCACACTTCGTCTTTCTCAATGGGTGGTACACTATCTGCTTTTTATTCCATTCTGTTATATTACAGTTTTCTACAGAACTCCTTGATGGTTTCTGTGATTTTAGCTTTGTCATTAACTTCTGTCCAATCTTTTGTTTTCAGTGATGATAAGATATTTTCCTACCTCCAGTTCCCTATTGATGATTTTGGGCCCTTTATTACTTTCCAGCACCTCTTTCACCATCTTGGTCCTGTATTGTCGATTTTGCTGCCTTCTCATCTTGCGGATTGTCTTGATTAGTTTTGTATACTCGATCTGGTTTTGTGCAGGTGTCTGTCTAAAGAGTTTGAGAGCTTTTATTTTTTCGTTCATTGTTCGAATATCCTCCACGCTGCTGTAATTTGTGTTTACGATCTTTCTTACTTTTAGCTAGCTTTCCTGCTTCCTCCATAATAATAATTGTTACTTGCTCATATGCGTCATCAAGTTGCTCAACTCCGTGTAAGTCGGCGATTAAAGTGTACTATATTGTATTTGTTCCATTTGTTGGGCGTTTCCATTTTCAACTTTGATTGTTGTATTGTCAAATAACAATTTATAACAAAATGATTCCTGTAGTATTTCATCTAGTTTTGGTTCCAATCTAAAGTAATTTTGATGGTGACCATCATGAGAACGTAGCAGATATTGCGATACATTACCTAGCAATGCGTGTATTAACAAACCTGGACCTTAGCGAGATGTTATTTTGATTTCAAAACATTTCATGAGTAACCCCACATAACGAAAACAATTCTTGAACCAATATTTACATTTACATTATATTGTACTACGCAGCAGATCTAATCGTGGGGTAGTATGTATACATGTTTTTTCTTCATGTAGGTCCATATAATTTGAATTTTTCTTCCATAATTATTAGATCAAATCGGCATTTGAAACTATCAGAAACAGTCTGAAGGGTAAGCCTTACTCTCAGCATGTGATGCCAGGGTACATCGCTGTGGAAAACAAACTAGGAGACAAGGATAGAGAGGTGAGATATTGCTACTGCAGAAACAAACAACAATCAATGAAAATTACTGTATGTAGGCTATAGCAATACGCGTAGACAGTGGGCGATTTTGTTTAGAGGTAGGGCTTAGCAAGAGAAAATCAATAATTAAACAAAAGTTTAACAATAACAAAACATATTTAGGTAAAACAATTTACAAATGATTCATGTTTACGCTAATAAAGATAAATAGAAATAATTGTAATGTATTTGCATTACAAGGCACATTTGATAAATGACCCACCAGGATCCCATATACAATAGGTTAAATAACAAAATAGCTGGAATTCCAAACAACATTGTTTATAAAAGAACAATCGATGCATTCAACCGCATGAACTGTGTCAAGATGTTTCAATAATTGTAGCAAGATGAAAACAATAATTGTCAAAAATGTTAAACATTAGCAAAACATATTTAGGTAAAACCGATTACACATAATTGATGTATATACGCTAATACAAATAAATAAAAGTCAACTTGTGCATTACATGGCATCTTTAATACAGGACCCACCAGGATCCCATAGACATTAGGTAAAACAACAGAAAAATGGATGGAATATCGATTGTTTCGAAAAGAACAATTAATGCACTCAACCGCATGAACTATTTCACAACAATGCACTGGCATGCGCAAGTTACTGCGACTCTTGAAATCGGATCTTGTTAGTCTTTAATCTGTGGTCGGTCAGCCATGGAATGATTTTTACACATATTCCTGTTAGTGATAAGCGTACAAATATTTCTATCAAGGCAGAAAAAGGTTAAAAACTTATTGGTAAAGAAATTATTGTAAATTCTATATGGTAGCATATTTTGTAAGATGTTCATTTGAACATTGCTATATCATATTGCACTGTAACAGTCAATTATTCAAAATTATGCAGCCAAATAACGAATGACGATGCAGTTGTATCTTTTTTCGGGTGACGGTTTTCTATTAATTGAATGAAATGTTAAATTATGATGGTCTGAAAGTTCAACAAGTGCGGTATTCTAGCGCAAGTCACATTTCAAACAATTATGAGAGGCCTGTCAATTAATGATTTTGTCTTAATATTTTCTCTTCCTTACCAGATCCAAACTCTGAGGGACAGAATCGTCGAGGTTGCCCTGGACGCGCCTTACATGGGAGAAGACATACCCCTTCGCTGGATGAAGTTTGAAAAGGACTTTATCAAACCTGGAGCCAAATATCCAATACAGAATTTGGAAGAAGTAAGTAATGTGATACAACATAATTATTATACAACATTTTTTTTAAACGAGTTCAGTCATAGTTGCCTATTCCACCAAGAGTTGTTTGCAATACGTTTGCGTCAACTAGCAGAAGAAATATACCACTACAAGTAACCATTACTTGTCAAAAAGTATATGATTAAGAAATAGTCTTCATAATTATAACTAAATTGTGCCCCCCCCCCCCCCCCCCAATCCACCCCCATTCAGCAGTGAACCTCACTTTCGTTAAGCCACACATTTCCAATCACAAGGCTTGCTGCTATGATGATTCATTGCATAGTGATTGTACAAGCACATTACAATCAAACACAGGTGTTTCTCACAATGTCTGAAAGTGTTTTGTGAGGCCCATCTGAGCATAACAGGCTATTTGCTCAACTTGTATTATTCTTTTTTCAACACGCTATCTTATTGTTCTTCGTCCACCACACTTGTCACATTTGTTACTTAGCAAGTTCAGTTAACGGCCCGAATTTGTATTAGTGGCATAACATTAGACAGGACTAAACATAAATTAACATTAACACCTGTCGAATTTCACGAGGTCATTGATTCTTGCCATTTGCCACCGAACATGTTCTAATTGTTTCGTGTCATTACCCAATTGCCTGTTTGATTGAAAAGTTGTTTGATAATTAGGGTTCGTTTACAGAAGGATTATTTTATGTGGTCCAGTGGGCCTAAAATTTTAAGTTATGTATCAGATCGAATGCTTGTATACTCTCTAAATGATGAAAGTAGCCAAAAGCCAAAGTTCCATTAGCCTTTAAACTTCCTAGAGTGTGCATATTTTACTTGAAGTCATGTTCCAGATATGAACATAATAATGGCGGGCTGGCAAAAGGAAATGGGATATCTAAAACTAAGCCAAAGAACTGAATTGAATTGAAAAGAGTTTATTCATCAACTGGTTTCCAGCCAAAGGCTGAATTGTACATTTGTTACATTTACAAAGTGCATAATACATATTAACAGTTATAAAGTTTAAAAGGCAATAAGAAATATGCAAACAGCAAAATACACAATTATACATTTATAAGAAAAGAAAATGATCATACAAAATTGAACTACATGTATATGTTGTTTAAAATACGAACAAGGTAAGGAAGAGCACTATTATGAAATCTTAAAGTTTTACATTTAAAAGTGTCATATTTATTCGAGTTTCTCAAGTTGTATCTATTTTCTCTTTTAACTGGTAACCAATCATTAAAAACAGGGTGTTTTTCTAAAGATATTATAAACTGTTCACAAAGTGTTTTCCTTCTTGCTTCCAATGTAATCAAATTGCACAATGAAAGAGCATTAACATAAGTTATATAATCACCTCCCAATATTATTATAAGGACTCTCTTTTGAATCCAATCTAAATTTAATATTTGCTCTTGAGTAATATTTCCATTGAAAACCGGGACACAATAATCAAGTACTGGTCTTATGTATCCCATGTATATAATTAAAAGATCATTGCGAGCAAAATCAAATGATTTCAATCTACGAAGCATATATAATTTCCTATTACACCTTAAGATTGTATCTTTAATATGCAAGTCCCATTTGAGATTACTTTGTACAATGACCCCAAGAATTTTAGCAAATTCCACTGTATCTAATTCAACATTCCCAATGAGTAAATTTTCAAAAAATGGTGGTCGTTTCATAAAAGTAATAACCATCGCATGACATTTGGCTGCATTAAGTTTCATATTATTTACACTAGTCCATTGTTGAAAGTTATTGAGAGATTCTTGCATTCTTGAAACTTGAGTACATTTTCTACTATCAACAAGTGTAAGATCATCGATATACTTATAATATGATATACTTTCATCTTTACAAGCATCGTTTATCATTATTAAAAAAGTACAGGGCCTAGTTTAGTTCCTTGGGGAACACCAGTATGAATCAATTGTGAGTCAGACATTTTACCTCTATATTTTACACATTGGGTCCTTTTTGGTAAAAAATTAACTACTAATGAAATTTCACAAGGCCTGATATTCAAGTCAATTAATTTTCTTATCAAAATGTTATGGTCTATTCGATCAAAAGCCTTTGACAAATCAGTTAAAACTAATGTAGAAATAGACTTGGTTCAATCAACATTTTCATACAATTGGTGTAGCAATTTAATCAAATAATGACAAGTTGATACCATTGGCCGATTTCCATATTGATGTATATCAATTTTTCCAATAGCCACTTAACAATAAAGGATTCACATATTTTAGCAAAGTGACTTGTTAAAGCTATTGGTCTAAGATCAATAATTGTGGGTGTATTTTTCTTAGGTATAGGAAAAATTCGGGCATACTTCCAAACATTAGAAATAATACCAGTTCCAAAGGATATCGGCCAATGGTACACATAATTCATAAGAAAATTCACGAATAATTCTTACTGGCAAATCTCCTGTTACACTAGATTTTTTGTAAATTAATTTTACTAAGTAAATTATAAACTTGTCGACATTCAATGAAAGGACATTTGACAGGTGATGGCAAATATGCTGGTAAGATTGAGCTATCAAAATGAGGCAAATATTCAGCAATAGATATAAAATGTTCATTAATTTTGTTAGCAATTTCAATATAACAGTTTGGATCACTAGAGTCAATTCCAGGAATGTCTACAGCTGCAGTCTGTTCCTTTCTTCCTTGAGTAAGGATTTTTATTTTATTATGCCATCCAGCAGGATCATCTCTCTTTAAATTGCTTATCCTGGTATTATGATAATTACTTTTCGCTAATACTATTGCTTTAGCAACTTTATTCTTAAAATGACGCCAAAGTGGTTTATTGTCTTGGCACCATGCTCTTTGTCGATTTTGGATTGTTGACTTAATTTCTGATGTCATCCAAAGTTTGTCGTCCTCATGGAAACGGATCTCACGTACTACAAGGCTATCATCAAGATGTTCCTGAACTGTGCATAATAAAATGTTCAACTTATCATTAACGTCGGTTGCTTGAAGAACTTATTCCCAGGAATGTTGTTATCCAAGATCCAAAAACTCTTCGACCGCTATCCGTCAAAGGTCGAACGATTTGTTTGTGTATTTTATTTGAACGGTTAGCTTGAGGAAAACTGCATTATATTTATGTGTTGCAATGGACATGAAACATGGAATGTTGGCCTTTTGCAGTTTTAAGATTAATCTTATTCTATAACACATTTTGAAACCAAAGAGATAGTACAGGAGCCACCAGTCATATGGTTAAATGGTTAGTTTAGCTTTGGTATAGAGGGCGCTACACGAATTCATTTTTTGGTGAGATTATGAAAAACTGAGTGTAAAATTTGAATGAGAATCGGTTCATAAACGGCTGAAATATCAATAAATATATCTGATCGGAATAAATCTGGGCCCCAGATTTATTCGATGATTTAAAGGGACAGTCCCTCTTTTACAAAACGTCTGAACAGGTTCCAGTTGACGGATGGGGATGAATGTAACACATACACAACAAATCAGATCGAAAAGCCCTGTAATTTGGATTCTACGATTGAAAAACGAATGCGTCCCTCCATCAAACTATATAGAGTACAGAAGCCATGACGTCATAAAAATCTTTTTTTTTTATTTTCAAATTTGAACTTCATTTTCGGAAAGAGCATAACAAATAATGTCCAAATACCCAAAATCGATCGAATATGTTTAGCATTGGCTGAGATATGCCCATCCGAATTATTTTTTTGTAAATAGGCAATCAGTGTTATAGTGGTCTGGTTCATAACTTTATGAACCAGAGCACTATAACACTGATTGCCCATTGAAGTAAAATTCTTTCAGATGGGCATATCTCAGCCAATACTTAACATATTCAATTGATTTTTGGTATTTGGCCATTATTTTGTATGCTCTTTCGGAAAATGAAGTTCAAATTTGAAAATTCGAAAAATTGATTTGTTATGACATCACACTTCACCACTCTATATCGGTCAATAAAGGAGTTTAACTGACTTAGCATAATATTACAACAATATTGTACTTATATTTGTAAAGGTATTGTGAAGCCGACATTTGTAAAGGTATGTCACGGAAAAAGATTTCGAAAATGAAGAATATACAGAGTGTCTGAAAAAGGTTGCAACACTTACGATCGTTAAATTCTTCGAAACCATCGACCAAATGTCATTATTTTTTATTTCATTGGATAGAACATTCTTTTTCCAACAAAATGATACCATAAGCATTGATTTTGGGTAAGGCGTTTGGATCCTAGGGCCATTTTTCTGAGGCAATGTCGTTTCCTAACTGTTTCCATACTGTTCGGGGTACTCGATTACGCAACATTGTCTTCCTTATCAAAGGGAGTGCAGTCGTGCGATTCGTCTGTACAACTAATTCTATGGGAGGCATTTGGACGAAAATGCCTCAGTATTCCGAGGATCGCTGGAGACGAAGAAGTAGCAAATTTAGGAAACGACATTGCCTCAGAAAATGGCCCTAGGATCCAAACGCCTTACCCAAAATTAATGTTCATGGTATCATTTTGTTGGAAAAAGAATGTTCTATCCAATGAAATAAAAAATAATGATAGTGTTGCAACCTTTTTGAGACACAGTATAATTATATGTAGCCAGTTTAAGCGAGGTTTGGTTATTTTGCTTAGTAATCGCTTACCTATTGTTATGTATGCGCGTCTCATGTAGCTAGCGCGGGTCACGTAGTTAGCGCGGGTCACATAGGCCTAGGGGTCACGCATAGCGCTGTGGCACTCCTTGGAATCCGTGAGTGAACTTTCTCGACGGGTGAATACACGTATACTGCACAATTAACCGTTGGACGATGGTTTATTAGATTTAGGTCTATAACTCCACGAAAAAGAGAAGCCCTAATTTGTTCAGGCATGCTATTAAATGACATTTTCTTTCATATAGAACAATAACCTCGCAACTTTTGAAATTTGGCTTGCAAAAGAGGGGCTGTCCCTTTAAAAACAAAAACAAATGCTTACACTTTTTCAAAAATTGTCAAAAGAGGTTTTTAAATAGTTGTTGATGATTTCTAGATGTAATCATTATTTCAACAAAACATCACATGTATTATTTTGTATGAAAAATGGTTGAAACCAATGTGTTTTTAGAGAGCAGCCTCATGTGTTTAATGGCTCTTTGCGGAGACATAACTATAAGTTTGTAATGTTATTGAGCAGGTCTTGGTTACTAAAGTTTAACCTTACCAAAACTGTACTACCCTTGTAATTGGAAGTTGGATTCTTAATATATATGTTTCAACTGATTTGGATAGGAAACCGAAATTATCCACCTGTGGTAATGGTGATGGTGATGATAGTGGTAATGGTGATGATGATGATAGTGGTAATGATGATGATGATGATGATGATGATGATGATGATGATAGTGGTAATGGTGATGGTGATGATAGTGGTAATGGTGATGATGATGATAGTGGTAATGGTGATGATGATGATGATATTGGTAATGGTGATGATGATGATGAAGCGTGCCCTCAATTATTTATTCAACGTCATGCCACTTTAGTCAGTGTAAATAAAACCCACTTGTTATTATTATAATTATCTCCAATAATGTGCATCTATCCAAAAGATCAAAACGATTGCTGCTAAATTCAGCATTGAAAGTGATTTGATGACGATGCTGGCGTTCTACCATGATCTAGGACGAATCATCTACTTTGGAGATGTCAATGATGCCCTAGCTGATTTAGTCGTTTTAGATCCTCGGTGGCTCGTTGACGTGTTCAAGAAAGTCATCACCATCGGCACAGCATCGACAGAACAAACAGACACGACTCCCGAGGTAACACATGCGTAGGGGCATATTTCCCCCCCTTCGGGATTAGGGTCTTACGCCCGATTACCATCATCCCCATTTTCACTGAATTAGCAACAAAAATAACTCACAAACACACTCAGGTTATCAATATTTTACTGCCCGAAATTATGTACTTTTAAATATTTTTCCCCAAAATTACATGTTTTTGCGCGAATGTTATATGCATTGATATGCGAATATAATATGGTTATAATATGCGAATATGATATGGTTGCGATTATGATATGGTTATAATATGCGAATACGATAAGATTTTGCCCGAAGACGTCTTTCACTACTACTATTGTTAATACTACTACTGCTATTATTATTACTACTACTACTACTACTACTACTACTACTACTACTACTACTACTACTACTACTACTACTACTAATACTACTACTACTACTACTACTACTACTACTAATACTACTACTACTACTACTACTACTACTATACTACTACTACTACTACTACTACTACTACTACTACTACTACTAATACTAATACTAATACTAATACTAATACTACTACTACTACTACTACTTGTACTATTACTACTTCTACTTCTACTACTAATAATAATAATACTACTACTAATACTACTACTGAGGTAAAATGTAAATGATCGAGGTATAGATCTTGTAATATTATGTTGTATGAATAAATGTATAGATATCGAATTTATCAAAGAATGCAACATGCCACGAACAAGGGTGTTTATAAGAGTCGCATATATTTGTCCAACATGCTTTTATATATCAACCCATGTATGTTGAAATTAAAACCTACAATTGCAATCATTCTGTGCACGCGTCTTCTGAATAACCCTTGTTTACATAAGTTTTTTGTATATGCTTAATATAAACGAATGTGTCATATTAATAATACACGATTACGCTGTTCTATCGTCACTCCATTATGTGTTCACAGGATGCCATGCCATGCCATGGAATTTTAGAAGAAAGCTTCATTAACCGTGTTTGGAGTTTTACGGACGTTGTCAAAAAACAACTAGTAGAGCTCATGAAATTGCTGGATTTGATTTGCAACGATTCTGAAGTTTCATCTCCTTTGAAGCGGTACTGTGTTCCATCACAGCTGAGCCCAACATATACTGCAGAAAGAACAAGGAGTACTGTCCCGATGGATTTATTCACATTCTACGTAGACCTGAACTGTATGTTACATGGTAAGCTTTAATACAGGGAACCATCACCCTAAAATACTGTCCTTGAGGTAATGGTTTTAGTAGTCCTTCCCACCAACAAGTTCAGACAAATAGTTTTGTTTAACCAATTATATAATTGACAACCTGAGTGTTTGTCTCTGCAAGAAGAAGACTATTGTCTAGAACGCACGCGTCTTCTGTGATTCTATTATCTCCAAACGTACACGTGTATAGAATTGGCGCAATAGTAGACGTTTGGCGCAAACCGAACCAATGTGCCCTCGTGTTGGTAAATAAAGTTATTGTTTATGAATTAAGCGACCCTGTGCAAAGTGTTGGACATGTAATATCGAACAACGGTGCCAAAACAAAAAGATGTGTTGTTTATTGCGTGGTGGTCTCATTAGTATAGCAATATACTTTACAGGGTATTATACTCCTCGTCAAATTCCACAATGCCGCAACCAGACTAACCAATAATTTGTATTAGTTTTAAATAAGTCTGGCATTACAGAGCTGCTTTCGCCAGATGAGCTGGTTAATGTAGGACAGTTGGTATTTTAAGCACAGTCATGCGAGTTTATATTTTGTTGAGTTATTATACTTATGCCAAAATCTGTCAATCTATATACCCTAACTCTATTACCTCTCTTAGGTTTGAGCAGTAAATCATTTTAAATGAAAATTTAACATCATTCCTAAAAGGATACGTTTCGATACTCAAGTATGCTTTAATCCAATTTCTCTCAATGTTCACATTCCGCAGTCGAACTCTTCTACCGTCTCATGTGTCGCATGTCGCAAAGATATGGTCCCAGTGTAAAGCTCTTCCACCGCGAAATTTTCCTAAAGAGCAGTGCAGTACTCATCAAGATGATCTCTAGTCGAGGAAATTTTGTTAAGGTATTTTGATCGTACTAAGTATTAGGTATTTCTTCATGAAATGCATGTTATATTTTAACACATTAAAGACTATACGAAAAAATGTGCTTTCAACGGATACAAAATTAGGCTCTTCGTGTTAACTACAAACTCTACTCTACTCTACGTTCAACTCACTAGCATTTAGGAGGACGTTGGTTCTATCCAGGCCATAATATAGTCCGATTGCATTTTGTGGAACAGCGACACAAATATACACTGAGCATCCAGTATTCAACGTTTTGAAGGGCAACATAAATAATGTTTAACTCACTAGAAATTGCATTTGGAACAGGTACATAATACATTATGTATAAAATTACGGTCCTTTTCATGTTTCAGGTGACCTTCCTTGACATGGTTGGTAGAAAAGGAGACCATGAATCATGGAAAGAGAAAAGTCCAGATCATACGACGATCAAACCGGTATGTCCTGTAAACATGTTGCATGTTATTTATTTCTTCAGAATAGTGATCTTAAAGATACAATAATCCCCTTTGTGAAGGTATTTTTTATATTTATATGTTTGCGTGCAAATATATTGATATAATTATGTTAGAAAAATTATCCAAATAAATTCGAACGAAGAGGATGCTAACCAGAAATTATGAAATAAAAATAACCAATGAGAAATACAAAAAATAGAGATTCGCCGGGACTTGAACCCGGTAATCTTCGGATGTTCAGACCGATTCTCTCTGTCCTTTGCTCATTTAAAATAAAGGTGTGTAAAGGTTCAAGTCCACACGGGATCAATATCAATCGGAATTTATCTGAACAATATTAAAGCCAAATATTGGGAAACGCCCTACACGAACAATATAAAAAAAATGTACGCTTTATCACCGACCATGGAAAATAATATATTTGTACTAAATTGGATCAATATCAACAACTGGGCTAAGAAACTGCGTATTAGTTGAGATATTTGTAATTTAGACCATAACATCAGGTGCTCGATCGATAGCGCCAACGCATTCACTGCATGCACAAGCTAAGCAAGTGTTACCTAGCCCGGCGGAGATGGACGCACGGACAGTGAACTTAGGTCCAATCTGAAACGTCGTGCACTATTTCTGCATGTAACGATAATGTCCGGATTTTACGTCACAAGCCGCTTTATAAACCATTTTAACAATATACAACTAACGTGTCAAGTGCTTGCATTGAAGCTACCGCTTGGATGCCACGTCTATGATTGCAAGCAATGATTGCAAGCAATGGTAATAGAAGACTAGACCATGCCCATTGTAATGTACGATGGCATTGTATACGTAAGTGGCTATATTGTCCAGTGCACACCCTTATGTTCAGGCGTAAGGCATTTGCTTTTCAATAGATTCCTTTAAAATCCCCCTAAGCAATTTAGCTGTGGCATTCCAATTAATGTGGCACTGGTAATGAACTCCACTGGCACGTTTGGGATTAATATAACGGATATCATTTAATACACTTCAAGGTGAACAAAAAGTGATGAGAATTGCAATTAATTTGAAAACAAGGATAAAACGAGATCAAATCCTTCATTGTACCCGTATCATTGTTACAGATAATCCGTACTGGAATATAGCCTAATAACAAAATATATTAGCTCACAGATGTATGTGTCTTAATAACGATGTGCCATCAATTTTCTTGCTCAAGGTTGTCCAACAAGTATGTTCTGAATTGAATGACCTGTGCGCTGCCTGGATGGGAGACAGATACAAAGGAACGGTCATCTTTGACTGCCCTTATCCTGACTGCGAGTCGAGGTCCGTCAAGCCGTGTACCAGGCATGGGAGCATCATAAAAGACCTGGAAAGGCCTTATGGTAAATTATTAAAAGATCTAGCAACTGTGTCACATATGCATAACGACTTGATAACATGCATAATACATTGTAAGTGATTACAAATGTCCACTGAATGATGTATAAAAATGCCAATGTTAATGAAAGGCATAGGACTGATTAATGAGCGATCACGCAAAGTGATATTCGCTAAAATCATTGCTGCCAGTTACTTTGTACACAGTCAACACAGATTTTGTAATCCGAACACGTATGAACATCTGTATAACGAAAGAGAAATTCGAATACAAACGCATGTTCCACGATTATATTGATAAAACGAATACAACAAGGCATGTGAGTACCGCTATAAAGCTCTATAAAATATGTTGGTTGGATTTTGCCAATGAATTGTAAATCCCTTTAAAGGGACTTAGTAACATTGTCCAAATCCTCAAAATCTAATTTTAATTCTAGCGGTTCCTTCATACCTTGTTGTAATCGTATTAACAAATAAAAAATACGTTTCCCGACAATTATCTACATGCTTATAAAAAGTTTGTGTTCATGGGTTTAAAGAATAAGACAAGTATATTGTCTAGGACCTCCGCCTCCTGTTGTCTCCAAAATGCTCGCGTGTATAGAATATGCGCATTCAGAAACGTTTAGCGCTTAAGGGGCCGTCACAAATCAAAAACGGAGCCCGCCCGACTTCTCTGCGCGCTCAAAAGGGCATTTTCGCCAGGAGTACGGCCGGTGAAATGCTCGATCACCATATCACTGCGGGCACCGCCGCGTTTTTTATGGTTCGGCCGACGTTCGCAGGGCACCGAAACCTGCTCCCAAATTCAGCGATTTTCGCCCGATTCCTTTTGTTTACTGATGGGCGCCGGATTTATGACCAGTGATGTCCATATATGTTCTCCCGAGCCCCGTTCAATATCCCTGGCGGATTTTAATTCGGCGACTCTCTAGTGATCTATAAATTCGGCCGGGGTCCGTTTGATTTGTGAAGCAGGCTTTATGGGGCTGTCACAAATCACAAACGGAGCCCGCCCGACTACTCTGGAAGCTCAAAAGGACATTTTCGCCAGGACTACGGCCGGTGTCTGCGCGAATACTGCGGGCTCCGCCGCGTTTTGCAGGGTTCGGCCGACGTTCGCAGGGCACCGAAACCTGCTCCCAAATTCAGTGATTTTCGACTGATTCCTTTTGTTTACTGATGGGCGCCGGGTTTATGATCAGTGATGTCCAAAGATAGTTCGCCCGAGCCCCGTCCAATATGGGACAGGGAGCGAAAATACGCTCGACTCCCTGGCGGATTTGAATTCGGTGACTCTCTTGTGATCTATACATTCGGCCGGGGTCCGTTTGATTTGCGAAGCAGGCTTTATTGGGCCGTCACATATCACGAACGGATTCCGCCCGACTACTCTGCGAGCTCAAAAGGGCATTTTCGCCAGGACTACCATGACTACGGCCGGTGTCTGCGCGAATACTGCAGGCTCCGCTGCGTTTTGCAGGGTTCGGCCGACGTTCGCAGGGCACCGAAACCTGCTCCCAAATCAGCAATTTTCAAACGCCGAATTTTTAAATCGCAGAGCTCGTAAACAATGGTCTCGGCCTCAGAAATTTGGCAGACAAAATACCCCCCTCCCCCTTGAACAAATCCTGGGTACGCCACTGCCACTTTATAGTCTTAAAGGGGCCGTCACAAATCAAAAACGGAGCCCGCCCGACTTCTCTGCGAGCTTAAAAGAACTTTTTCGCCAGGAGTACGGCCGGTGTATGCTCGACATTCAGAATTCAAATTGAGGGTCACTACACATAAGGCTCGATTTTCATACACACGAAGATGGGGCTCTATTCAAAAAGGCATAATTACCTCTATTCATAAGGTTCGGTATTCATAATGCAGAGGAAGGGTCACTATTCATAAATCACATTATAGATAACTATTCATAATACGAAATCGGGGTCGCTATGGATAATATAAGAACAAGTCGCTTTGCAAATTCATACGAAATGGTTGTTATGTATACATTGATAACAGGGTCGCTATTCATATATTATAGAAGGGTCGCAATTTATTAAATGAATACAAAATTAAAATGATTCATAAACTTTGTAGGAAGTGATATTCCTGTCCTTACTTCTATCCATGTTTGACCCCCGCTTTTACCTGCTAAAAAATGAATAACAAACCTAAATGAAAATTGTATAAATAGCAACCCTTTTTGACATCGTGAATATCAACTCTGATTTCGTATCATGAATAGCAACCCTCTTCTTACATTATGAATAGCGACCTCTTTATAACATTATGAAAAGCGACCCTGATTTCGTATTATGAATAGCGACCCTTATGAGTAGTGACTGTCAATGGGAATTATGAATAGCGACCCTTAAGGAATTATAAATAGCGCCCATTTTGTTACCCCAAGCAAATTACCTATACAATAGTATAAAATACATCATATCTATTGCTCCCATATGCATAACTACAGTTACTCTTTTCTTTTATTTAAAAAGCTGACCTTGAATCAAGAAAACTTCAAGATGTGTACATTTAAATTGTCAATTTCTGTACAATTTGTTAGCATGATCTTACCTTCAATGAAATACAATATAAAATAACAATGCATTTCATATGTTTTATATTTTAAATTAAGTACTCCATAGATAAGGAAAAATGTCTGCTTAAACATACAATTAGTCACACTAAACTTTACAAGCCATGTCAAATTACAAGGCAAATATAATTCAGATGAATATATGAACATGTGTTGGTGTAAGATTTATTATGGCTTCATTTATTAAAAACAGTTGAACTATAAATGGCATGCACTTGGACCCCATTTATCATGTTGGCTTTAATGTTACACTTATACTATGTCCTGGTTGCCATTTCTTTCTCACTTATACTTATAGAAAAGGGATACTCGGTGTTATATTTTAACCAAATGCATTTTAACTGTGACACCAATTAATTTGATATTGTTTAAATTTAAATACACTTTATTGCTTTGTAAAAAATACATAACAAAGTGCTTTTGTTCTTATTCTTGTTTGATTCACACTTACACAGCCTACGACTATGCTATCAAGGTTGTAGATCAAGCAGGAGCTGTACTTCAAGTGGATACGTTTGGTTTCAAGTTAAAGATACCCACTGGCGCGATACCTGCGGGAAAGAGACAACAGGTTTGCCTCCGGGTAATCACTGATTTCCCCAAGGATATTCACTTGGAAAAGAACGAGATGGTTGCAAGCTTTGGATTTCAAGTCACCCATAGCGGAGAGGAATTCAAGAAGCCGGTCACATTGACAATGCCTCACTGTGCAATTATACGAGATCTGTCCGAAGTGAATTTCGTGCTCTATCGACGGCTGGATGATGGTAGGCATTTTTTTAAAAAGAAAGTGCACATTAGTATGAGTTTCTGTAAAGGGGAATTCCACGTCGAATTTGTTACTTTCTCACAGAATTATAACAGAGGTAATACATGAAATACGTGAAAGTGTTATCAGAATGATGTCTATGCCTATTTGAAAATCGCGTAGGCAATTACGATTGTTTTGAAATTGCCATCGATCGTAACATCACTTACGAAAATCCCGTTATGCTCGTCATATTTATGTGCATAAATTACGGTATATTTCATTTTCGCGAATATATGAAAGATTATTGATGGCAATGATGAGCCAACTATTTGGCAATTGCAATCTCATTTTATTGCTTAGAAGTAAAACATATTATTTTTGTAAAATGCTCACAGTACGAATCTCACAATAGCTGCAGTAGCAGCTCGCAAATGACCACGCTTGGTGGTACTTGCCATCTTCACACATAATCCCAAACAAAGTTCAAACTGTTATAACATTTGTGTTAGTCTATTGTCTTACTTTCATAATCAATAATATTGTTCACAATTTTTACACTGGAAGATTTTTTCATTACTAAGAAAATGTAACTAGTATAGTACTGTGATGAACTTGTAACTGTATAACGTAATGGTTGTAGCCTGTCGTCATTTATTTAAAACAAAAACAACTATGGTAATACAAGAATGGTAGCCGAAACAATATTTCCCAAATAATTATTAATGTAATGGTTTTTATTATTTCGCGACAAAAACAGAAAAAGAGTACAAAACAACCGAACTAAGTGCTGGCAGTTATCATGTGACCAGGGATAGCATAGGACTTTCTCTCGAACGCTTCTCCTATGGTCTGATCAAGTGGATCACCGGATTAATTAATGGGAGCAAACTGTATGTCTGCAAAGCATTCCATCCATTACCAAATGTTATGCCGGACGGAGGTGAGCTTCTGCTCCACGTCTGGATCATTGATGATCTTCCTGGCAACGTTGAGGTAAATACGATTCATATCAAAGTTGGTTTATAAGCCTACATGTTTTTTTGAAAGATTTTATAGATCTTGTTATGGGCTTATAAAAAGCATGGAATTTGAACACTCCTTAGACTGTTAATGGACTCAGATCATTAGAATACACACAAGCAATTCCATATGACAACGGTAGACACTGCAGAAAATAAAACTTCTTTAAGAATAATGTTTTTTCACCGAGACCAGTACCACTGGGTTAGTCTTAAATAAATGATTAATCAGGTAAAATAAATGTTTTGTTATTTTTATAAAATATGTAATTAAAATCATCAGAATGGCGTGATGGCCAAAGGACATGTTTTTTGTTTTTTTTAGTTTAATGAACATTTCTTTAATTCCGTGCTCTCCTGGCAGAATTCAATCCAAGTTTCAACCTTAAGGTTTAACCTTGGTAGTGACATCAATACTTATACACTTTTGACTGCTTTTCCTTTTCGTTTTGATTAAGCGCTACGGCGTGACATTGTTAAGTAACTGCGTGACATCCTGCAATAAAACTGACCTTTGTTTGACCTCCTAACGGATGACCTACTTGATGAAGAAAATATCAAATAAATAGAAAACAAATTATTTGTATATACATGTATTACTTCATCAAACGACTAACTTAAATTATAAATCAAAAACAAATGTTAGTACAAAACATATTAGGTTGTTTTAACCAATATTGTACAGTAATGAGTTTTAATTTAAACAGAACATGATACAAAAACAGGATTTTCCATATTCTCTGTTATTTGGGTGCCAATTGAAATATATGTTTAACTTTCATCATCATGTAAAGTGCATTTACCACTTTAAAATGAACTATGCAAATTATCTGATTATGTCAATCATGTTAAAGAAAATAATGACCAATTCGTGAAATTTGCACACCAGCCTGTAAATCTTTCTTTGCACGCTCTTTGTAAAAGTTGTCCTATCTCTTGAACCTATTCATCCACCCCGTTCCGTTTGTTGGGGGCGATCCTGTATATGCTTCGAACCAGATTGAGAGTGTCAGCGCACACAGAAACTTGACACGTATTTACGTTGACAGATTTAATATGTTTTATTATCACCTGACTTAGAATATACAGTACATGTCGCTGCCGTACTCTATTTTGGATAGCACATGGGTATAGCACACCCCAGGCCTGCAAGTCAAGTCAGATGATAAAACAGTTATTAACTTTGTTGTCGGGAAAATCACGGAATATTCATACCTTCTGGATTTCAAATGCTATTTCGTGAAGAAAATAAGTCCCTCGACTTCGTCTCGGGACTTTTTTACTCTTCCCTCAATAGCATTTAAAATCCCTCGGGATGTAATATTCCGTGCTATACCCTCCACCGCCATTTAATAACAGTATAATAGATGTGCAATCACATATATCAAATTAAAGGAAGCTTAGTCCTCTTCATACGGGGTATACATTCATGAAAACGGAATCATTTATCCCTAACATGTCATAGTAAATGTCGATTTCAAATTAATTGAAGCGAATATGAATATGAAATGAAATGATGATAAACATTATAACATATCGGGAGCAAGTTAGTTATGTCATTATTACTCTGAAACAAGATTTATTCAGCATTACCAGAATATAGACCATAGTAGAGACCATCATAATTATAACTCTTTTATTTTTTTCCCCAAGGGTTGCATTGTTTTTTTTAGATTCTTGGATCATGTGGATTAGAGTTATTTAAAAGGATTCATACCAAGTTTCATGTAAAAATAGTCTAACTACAGATATCATAGTAGTATCTCGTAACCCAGGTCCCGTTACTCGGGAAAACAGTATTACTTTAACATAATATGACAAAAGCGTAAAATGAAATCTCTGTTGCCTTGCCCTAGGATGTCAATGCCGAGGAGGAAAAATGTGACTATAAGGCAGCATGCGCTAAGAATGAGGTTCACGTTTACAATGGCAAAGGCGATATGACGATCACATGCAAGCCAAAAGGCCTCGCCGAGGACTTTGAGGTAAGACACATGTAGAAGAGAATATCGCCTGTCAGTGGTGGTACATTGGTCTTAGTAAAAAGGTTCAATTTGCATACAATTATAAATCTTCGGAATCGTCCCTTGTATAAGACAAACGTAAGAGACCACATGTATAATAATTGAACTTTCATAATACATAGGACCGTATGTTGTCTACAGTAAACACTATCGATTTTGCAATATCCATTTCTGATTTGACCATGTGGATGTAACTTTCCAAGATTTTGCCACATATTTATTGTTAACCCGGCCGCTTGTTGCCTGATCCATTCAAATACAGTCCACATGCAACAATGCATAACTAAACATATCCCTGTCAAGCCCCTGTAAAGCCTTAGGTGGAAAAACGGATTAAAATATAAATTGACGTTATAATACACGTTCAATATTCATTTTGTTTGATTTCATGTATTCAGATTTTCTTTATTTCTTAATTCGTTTGGTTTTATTTTGAAATTCACTTTACTTATGGCACCTTTCTTTTGCTTCACTATGGATGTAATTGATTCACAATCACTAATGCCAAAAGGGTTGACACCTAGTATCGTGTTTTTTTACGTGGCTAAACTTTTGTATAAGCACTATTATTATAAGCCGCTTATTTCGCGTTATGATAATTATGATAAGTGATGCATTTCTCTTCTTAAAAAATAGTTATTTGTTTATCGTATACATGTGCCTATACTAACGCAAAGTGCGAATAAAGTTTGTGTTCATGGTCAGGTATTTAGTTACCGGTATGTTAAAACCAATAGTGGATGCTCCATTGATACTTGCAGGTTATTCCGGAAGGTGAGTTGATGACTACAAAAAGGAAATACTGTTTATTCCAATTCGACGTGAAGAGTCCATCAATCCGCGTGGATGTATTCGTGAGACAAGGGATGACCATCCCCAAGAAAGTTCTGCAATTTTCTGCTATCCTTCAAAGTAAGCAAGACTTTAGATAAGTGCAAACAGAGGTAATCATATAAAATGCTGCATGTGACTCCAGGGTAAATGGTAATTTTAATGTGACCATGCAACATTACGTGACATTTTAACTAAATTTATTCTGTTAACGGCTCATTCGATTAGTCTTAAAAACTTACAGTTTTGTCAACCGCATTGTCTACCGCAGGATATTTCATGTTTTAGGAGTCCTTCTAGGGCTGTACACAAATAAATTTGATTCAACAAGAATAAAGATTAACAAAGACAAATAAACATGTTGTAACTTAAGCCTTGACCTGACTTTGAATTCTGATGAAGCCGCTTTAGAGGTACGTTAACTCCGATACAAAAATGTTTCTTACCACAACCAAATTACCATACAGCCACAATTCCAACTCGTAGTAGTGTACCTCTTGGCATCCGATAGGTATATCATAGCCGAAAATAACTTTAACAATACACAGTTGTTAGGAGATTTAATCGTTATTTAAAAAGCTGGTTTAAAAACAACATCATAACCGTCTTGATTTTAAACAAATACATGACCTCAACTGTAGGTGTACCTTTACAAATACCATGCTGGTCAATTAAAATGAGGGCTTTGGCCCAAGCTGGTTTCATATCCGAAATATATTGTGATCTCCGAAAATCTAATCAGCAGTTTTATTCACTTAACGATTGTGCTTATTTGTTACAGATAACGAGGCCATAGGACAAATTAAGAGAGAACCATCGGAAACCGCAGGTACCCATGGCTCTGGGTAAGAAATATATTGTCTGTACGAAATCAGAAAGTCACAGGATAGGTTGCATATTATCATCGCAATTTTCAATATCCTAACAAAAGATGTTTTTGAAGCGCCCTCTTAACCCAAACTTGATTACCCCTTTAATGTACGATTTCATAAGTATGCAATGGATTATAAAAGAGTCTTCTACCGCACTAAACTTGCATCCGACTTGAATATTTGAATAAAATATGCAACATGCATTTTTCTAAGAATGCATCTCATTTTTTACCAAAGTTTCCGGAAAGCCTTACTTTTCCTCGTGTTTGCAATGAGCGAGGAGGAGAATCGCATTTCAACGTAACTGTACACGTACGTCTAACTAAAGGTTTTTGAGTACCGAGTAATTTACATTTTGTGATGATTTAGATTAGTCATGTTAATTTTGTTCATTCAGATGCAATAAACTTAATTATAAGCCTACCATAATTTATAATCTTTCTCCGTAACATACCTCTTCAAAATGAGTTTTCAATTGTTCGTTATTTTGTATTTCTGTGATGGTGGACGCTGCCGTTAATTCAACGAAAGCATATTTTGAGTTATTTTGTAGAGGTTAAAGGGATAGTTGAGTTTTGGTAAAGAGGGCGCTACACAAAATAATTTTTTTGTGAGATAATGAAAAACTGAGTGTCAAATTTGAAATAGCATACAATTTCAATGGCAAAAAAAACTTTATTTGATCCCAATCGGTTCAGGAACGGCTGAAATATCCATAAACATAACCATTTGTAATAAATGTGGGGCCCCACAAGTATTCGATAATTTTGAACCAGCCATTAAAATTCGTTTTAAAATGCTTCCTCTTTTCAAAAGTTTTGAAAAGAGGGTTTTACATAGTTGTTGATTATCTCTCTATCTAATCACTATTTCAACAAAACATCACATGCACAATATATTTTTTAAAAGCTTTAAACTAAATCGTTTTTTGAAAGCGCCCTCTTTCGTTTAAGCAGCTTTTTTTTCATGATAACAGGCTTTTTACTTAGTCGTTTGTAATTGTTTTATTCATTTTGAGCATGGTGGAGTTATACTTATTAGTCTGTAATGTAATGGTGCAGGTTTGGGTTCATTCAGTTTGACTTAAACTGTACTCTCTCTAGCAGAACTCAACTATCTCTTTAACCTTTTTATGCTTAACTTACCATACTATAATGATGTTTAATGTTTATTCAACGTTAATTATTTGTAATCTTATCAATTTGTGATAACATATTTATTGGTACAAACAGAAGTCATGCCGGTACATCAAATCAATAACGTATTGATAGAAGCCTTATACTGACCGGCATGTTTGGTACAGGCATCTAAATATATCATGTTCATTGAGATAACTCGGTGCAATAACAATTGTGATGATATCATGTAATACAACTAAATCAAATAGTGACAATTTGACAAGTAATTATCACTGAATATATTACATTACATAATCAACGTTATTGTAACTATTTCCGTATTTCATAAACATGAAGTCTACTTACAAATTAGTCACTTAGTGGTATCCGTTCAGATGTAAAACCCATACTCTAAAAGTCGGTGTTGTTTAGGGGCTCGGTGTAAGATATCGGTTAATTTTCTTGGATACAGGTTAGGTAAGACTATAATGGACTTATGTCATAAACATAATAAACATTTGTATATCGACTATGGCCGGATAGCAGTGGGAACAGTAGGTCTGGGCTCCGTTTGATGGTTTGATGGTCATTCTTGAAATACGTATGTAAATACCCAAAAATAATTTATCCATGCACACAAACCAACATACATTGTGTTTTTCTGTTCCGTTGACTTGGAGGATTAAACATGGGGGGGAAAAGGTGTGGAGCCTGGGATGTGGATGTTGGGGTTTGTGTAAGTGTGTGTTAGTGTGTGTGCACACCACACATACTTTTTATTTATTTATTCTTTTTTTATTTTTTATTTTTTTTTTGGGGGGGGGGGTCATGTTTTACTTTAAAAAAAACATCAATACCAAATCGTGAACATAATTATACATCATATACATGGAATTCTATTACAGAAAGGACATTACATATACATATCCATTTTTGTCACATGATTATGAACTACGTACGAATAATTAATACACACACACGCCCGCACAAACACACTCACACCACACACACCCATTTACCACGCGTGCACACATTTTATTTTTAGTTATTTGTATTCCTCCAAATTACATTTACAATTTAATATACATAAACAAAATATGTCGGATGTTAACATCATATTCATGAACAGAGGAAAGAACAAGTCTTACAGTTCTGATAAAAGAAGAAAGTAGAAATAGCGACCTTACATAAATACACATTACACATAAACTGTACATCTTATTCACTGACTCGAATGTTTAGGTTATAATTAAATATAAAAAGAACTAAAACATGCTACTTCCCCCTCCTTTAGCCCAAGGAAAAACACACACACACGCACACACACTCACTTACTATATACACACAAACCTCCACATGACCTTATATGTGGGTTTGCGTGCATGGATAATTTATGTTTTGGTATCCATGTAAACATGGTATTAAAAGAATTACCATTTAACCCAAAATGTATGTCATTCATGACTTTGAACAGGAATAATGTGCTTCAATAGCTGGCGACAATGTTGTGTCAGCTCCCTGCATAACTGTCGCCGACGACAATTTGTGGTGCAACAGGGAGTTAAGGAGTTCTTACTACTGTGTTTTTAAAGATCTTTGTCACACTGTCGAAATAGTTCGGAATAGTATAGGTCGAAAATGTCGGTTAGAGCAGAAGATTCACTGGATTAGTTTACTGTTGTGCTATAACATTTTAAACGCGTAGACAATACTTGGCTATAAATGCTTTATCTAATAACCATATTAATCTAGAACTTCAGCAACTGTGGTATTGTCCGATGCTATCATCGTGAAACTGGCTAAAGGTATTAAACATAACAAGCTTCATGATCTTGCCGTTCAACTCGAGTTTTCTATCACGACGCTTGATAACATATTGGAGAAGAACCAGAATGACAGCACGAAGGCTGCGAGGACAATGTTCGATGATTGGAGGATAAAGTTTGGGAAAGGGCACGACCAGGCAGAGAAACTTCGGAGTATCTTGGTCTCTGCTTGTTTAGCGTCGTTGACTGACCAAATTCCATCGATCGAATCTCATCCGGTGAGAGCTTCATTGCCAGGCAAGTCGGCAACACCGCGGATCTCTGTGTAGATTAATACATGCTATAATGTAAATATGTATGCATGAAGTATCCATTAACTTTATGAAAATTCAACCAACATAAATTCACTTTCCCACTAATATTGCACCTTGTTGTTTGGCTTGGTACTAGAAGAATGAGATGGGGTTGCATTTCTGTCAAATGTCTCTCTCATAATATAAATATTTAAAATTGAATTTTAATCCGTCTGTAGATGTATATTCGTATTATTGTTCCGGTTTATGACGTACGGTCTTAATAAATGGCTTGATTGCATCCAGAGAACCCATATAACCTATTTACCGACCGATTTGCATGGTAATATAAGTGTGAACAACCATTTCAAATAAAAAGCTACATATTCAAATAAGTAAGTAAATAAATTGTCTTTAATGTCTTTAATCGAAATTCTCAAACAAACTGATCAGTCTAGTTGACATACTTGGTATTTATACTTAAATTATATTTACAGTATATTGCTACTCAAAATCATAGTCTACGTAGCAACGAAATGCATAGATTATATGTCAAAGTACTAATATAACTTGAAGTATTAATTATACGTTTATACAGACACCTTGTCGCCAGAGCAGTGTGAGCTTGAGTCGCAAGAAACAACGATTGATCAATCCACTAGGTGAGAATTTAATTTCAGAAAATAGTTCTTCTATTTTTAAATTATATTAATATTCGTAGTATTCCCATTGTTGTGGTTATTACTATTATTTGTATTAGTAATATCATAATCATCATTATTATCATCATTATCAGAAATATCACTGCTACTATTATTCGCCTTCTTTTGAATAATAATTTGGTTGTTTTTTGTTAATGTTAAACTGCTTCTTCTCTTTCGCCTTTGTCCACATTTTAATCTAGTCTGTGGCCCATTCAGAATAAAAAATAATTCAAACATACATTGAGTTTATTACTACGACAAGTAGGATACATAATATTATCATTATTATTAAATTTGCAGTCAGAATCTTAGACTTAACTACCAAACAATACCCTTTTTTTAATTCAAAGGATATAATAACATTGTCAAACCTGCACCATAACATTACAAACTAATAGTTATATTTACACCATGCTTGAAAGGTATACTGAATTACATTTGGCTAAGTAAAAAGTATGTTATCATTCATAACATAAAGAGTCGTTATAAAACAAGCCGCTCTTTTTAATAAAAACGCTTGGTTTCAACAGTTATGTTTACAAAACTGTTCAAGCGATGTTTAGTTTAGATATATCATCAACAACAATTTAACAACATTTGTGTCGGCATCTTTTGTTCTTAAATCATTGATTAAATGTGGGATCAAATATTTATTCTGATATATTTGTTTATATTTTAGCCGTTTCTGAACTGATTTTGATCAAATAAAGTTTATTCTGTCATTAGAACTTTACACTCTGGTTTGTATTACCTCACAAACAAATTATATTTTGAAGCGCCCTCAGAAACTCAGCTTTATCCTTTTAAACAAAGTTAGGTTTTCCGAATTTGTGTTTCTTTGTACATGTACAAAGATATTCATGATTGGAGTGTTATTGCAATGAGCTGTATCAAATATGAATTTTTGAATTTTCGTTCATTACTCGGTCATATGACACTTGTTTACCGTGGTATTCTCATACATCAGTAAGAAGATAATCAAAGAAATACACATTTTGCCATCTCTTCCGCAGTGCTTACACAGGTTCACATCGTTCATATCTCCTTTTTAGATTCAAGTTTAACTTTAACAATATTCATTTAACATGTACGAAAAACGATGTGCATTTCAGGTCCACAACAGTAGATGTTCAATCTCCGCTGGGACAAGCTGGAGAGCGATGGCCAACGAGGCAGGAAGGAAATAGCCGCTCGGATGTTGCTGAAAATGACGGTATTAATACAAATATCCCGTCATGCAACGGACACGGGTTTTGGCATAATGGCCACGTGTTTTAAACTAGGCCAGTAAACGTTAAATTGTGCATTTGTCTTTCCTACAAATGTTACAGTTGCTGTTTCAGGGAAGGATATTTGCATTAGTGTACGTCCAATACATTCATACGTATACATTTCTTTAAACATGTTAAAGGAAATTGCCCCTGGAACAGGAAAATAAACATTTTAAAATGTATATATTATTTTTAATATAGGTAGCGATGATATGAGATGAAACTATTTTGGATGGAAATGTAAAAAAAAAGAATCGTATCGCGTTTCTACACTGTGGCACGTACACTTTAATATTTTCGGTAGGGTGACTGAAATCCTTAGTGGATTTTAATGGCGTATTTCAGTTCTCCTAATGGTAAGCTTTCCAATATTCATCATAAACCAAAATTTATTGCGATCTAGAAAATGGTTATTGACTTATACGATATTGAAATATGGCGGGCACTGTTGCATTCACTTTGATGTGCAGCGCACCGTAAAGTAATGCTTTAGGACTAAAAGCCTTTTCCAACACAAGGGAAATAAATATCAGAACATAAACCTACAAACGGCAGCTCATTATTCCCAAAATTAACAGTACCTATTCAATAACTTCCTCGCCCATTTTTAGCGACACCCCTAATTATCTTATCGTGTCGTGTTATTCAATCACAATAATGAACACTATAACGAATTAACGTTATCCAAATACTATTACGGACAAATAAGTAATATTATATTTTGAATTGAAGAAAGGAAAACGCTGCCCACTGTATATTCTTGTTTTAAAGATATGCGTGGTTCCTTCTAAACATTACAGTTGTCAGGTTTTCAATTCATGTGAGAGTAAACTTAGACAATTAGGACATTTGGACAATAATTACTTACTTTCTAGTGCTCGCATCCTTGTGAAATTCTGAGGATAGGCGACGCCATTGAATCACATATGATATGGCCGCTGCCGGTCGACGCATATACTTGCACTGAGCCGGCGAAATCGACCGGTTTAGTCCGGCTAGGTAAAAGGGCTTAAGACGCAGTGTTCGCCCCTCTGCCCCATTATATTTATTTAATTTGAACGTTACTTTTTTTTCGGCTCTAATTATGCAACTATAATTCTTTAATTTGGTATTTCACACATATTTCACAAGGCTGTACAGCATGTTTGTTTGCAAATTTACAAACCACGACCAGTTATTACAATTACATTAATGAAATATCTCACCTGTTCTGCAGATCAGCAAATCGAGCAAGGTATCGGACAGGCTGGCGCTGTTACCAATGTCTTTATAAACCAGTCTCGCATCGATGGCAGTGTTATTACTCGGGGACAAGAGGCTCACATATCAAGGTACAAATAGGATCGTTAACTACAAAAATATTGTAATTGTGTTCCAGTGTCATACACCAACACCTTAACTCAATGCAGATTATAATTACAATAATTTAATTAGCAGACATGTCAATCTCATGTTTTATAAGTATATTGTGTGAGCCCAGCCGCATAATTCCAAATAATTGTAACATGTTACCAACAGTCGTAAAACGATGTTACATGGTATTAACAAAGTAAACGATACGTAATAAGAGCTGTTAAGAGGACTAGCCCCCATATAAGATACGTGGTAATTCAGTCGTAGACATGCCTTCATACCTACCAGGACATACTAAATAGTTTGATTTGCATTAGTCTTTTTAGGAATAACATTAAATTATGTTCCTTAATTAAATACATCAAAAAACATTATCAAATTTAGTTAGCAATATGTAATAATAAACAATGCCAATAACATATTGCATAATCTACTCTAGCCATAACAAAGAGTATAGTAATAACATAATCAATCTGAAACAATCGCAATAATTGTTATAAAGTAATTACGGTAGTTTTCGCATGCATGTTGTTTTTGGGTTCCACAATATTTGTTTTAATGTATGATTAAAATAATTGGTGTTCCACAATATTTGTTTTAATGTATGATTAAAATAATTGTCATTCAGGCATAAATCGAGATTTATCGAGGATTATTAAATGCCGATTATTATTATGACTTGATTTCATATCACTTTTTACTTAATTGTGTTTTTGTTTCAGGTCCGCGGTGCGAAATCGTAAACAGCACGAAGATAACAACTCCCCAGAAGTAATCGCTGATGATGATTTTCGGCCAAACTGCAAATCATCAAGTAGCAGTTTGATAGACGTATTGTGTTCACCAGCAGTAGTCATAGTAATGGCATTGTTTATGTTTATTGTTCTTGTGGTTGTTAGCTGCGTAAAGTGATTGGAATATACCAACGTAAAGTTGCCCACGGCAACTCTTTGTTCGCAATATTCGTGAACTTCGAATTGCATGCTTTCTGATAAACTTAATTGACACGTATCTAGTTCATAGTGGTGTTTTAGACAGTTCGAGACTGGTGCAGCTGCAAATGTGGACGGACATGCACGGTTAAGGACTAGCACACAAAGATGAACTGAGGAAATATTGGAGTCTGCCAGCCTACGAAAATGACGGATATGACACAGCGCCAGCTCCGATGAAAGAATGCGAGATGATATTTAATTATCAGGTAAATACGTATTCCCAACATTGTCCTCTCCTCTGCATGTAAAAAGGCATATTCAGATCATACAATAATAAACAGACTTAGCTAAAAGGCAATATCATTCAACACTCATTACAGCATCGTTTCTCACACGGGATGCCGCGATCGAAGAGTCAACATGGATCCCGAAGAATTAACTGATTACATGCAATTCAAACATGAATATGCAAATGCAGGTTACTAAATTATATATTTGTGAAATTTATAGAACAATCCTTATCTTTCGTATCAGTTTGCACGAATTTTAGTCCGCTTGTCACAGGAATAAATATAGAAAACACCTTCTTCGTGAACTTCCTGAATGTGTTTTGGTGAATATTTCCACTGAATCGGATGGACACCCCTCGCTATAATAATGTTATATGTAAAAGTCTATACAAGTATTTATCAAAACTGTGTTTGCGACAACAATAATCCTCGATCATAAATTAAAAAGTGTTAAAGGTAACATTGTCGGAGGACAATAGTTATAAAGCTGTAATATTCCGTAAGATGAACAGATTAGTAGTCAGTGTGGGTTTGTACGTCTTATGCAATTGGCAAAAATATGTATTACATAGTGTGAACGCGTTACAGGTAAAGTTCGTTTGTCATGGTATTTTCTAAGACTACTATTACTTGTATGCAAACAAATACAATTGAACCTGATATTATAATCTCGCCAAAATCAACGAAGTTAGCAGCCAATAACCCTCTAAGCGAATATAAATTAGATGTAGATTAAATATCGATGCAAAACTTGAAACAAAAATCTTTAAAAAAATAATTCATGCAACCATATCATTTAATTCAAATCACTAATGAGATGAACAGTTGCTACACAACGTACGGTTCCTAGGATGGAATACAACTAATGTTTTGATTGACAATGAATAATGATGATCTCTCTATTTAATCGTTTCTTCAACAAGACATCACAAACCAATGTTTCTTTTGGAGAGCGCCCTTTTGTGCTTTAATGGCTATTTTTAAATGATAACAGGCTTTTTCCTTATTCGTTTGTAATTTTCTATACCTTTGCAGCATGGTGGAGTCTGAAATGTTATTGTGCAGGCGTTGGTTACTAAAGCAGAGCCATCCCAAAACTGTACTACCCCTTTAAAGTGATAGTAAAATTCTGGTCAAACAAAAACTTTAGTTACTTAAACTTTGTGAGTTAAATCTAAAAGCTATAAGTCAACGATGCTTCGATTGTAGAACAAAAAACATAAAAGGCAACGATGCATGGCTGCTTTCATAACACATTTGCTGTTAAAGGCACTTAGTAACATTGTCCAAAACCTCAACAAAGAAAAAATTCTAGCGGTTCCTTCATACCTTGTTGTATTCGTATTAATATAAAATCATGGGACAGGTTTCGGTTTTCAAATTTCCCTTTCCTTTCAAAGATATGTACGATCGAAGTACTCAGGTGGAGTATTGAAACCGTGTACAAAGTGAGTGGAGTGAGTTAGTGAATATCACTTTGCATTTTCGCTCATTACTTGGCCATGCAATGTCCATTTGACTTGAAATTTGCACACAATACCCTGTGGACATATGAGATAATAACAATATACATTGCATCAACCATTCATCACCTTTTGCACATGTCAGCAAAGTTGCTAGATCCCTTTTACACAAAAGGTCGCACTCCAAACACCTCGAGTTTGAAAGATTTGTTTATCAACAGTTATAAATGGGACATTTGGTAATATTTATTCAAAAGAGAGATCATCAACATGTATTTATAAAACAATTGGTATATTTTCAGAAATGTGTACACATGTTTATGAACATTTTCTGAAACTATTCAATAACAATTGGTCCTCAACATGTGTTCTAATCCAATATTTGTGTGGATATTTCAGCAGTTTCCGAACCGATATTGATCAAACAAAGTTGATTCACATTCTCCGATATATTGAAAAGTTGATTCTGTCATTAGAAGTGTGTGCCTATGTTACACTTAGTTCTACATTACCTCACAAAAAAAATATTCGTTGAAGCGCCCTCTAAACCAGAACTGTACACAGTTAACTCTGGTGACAATACTCATCATATTACAATGTGTTTCCACATGTGTTTCTGAATGCACACAATATAAGTATTATATGAATTGTATATGTAGCTATACTTTGTATCAAGCTGAAACTATTCATTGTGGATGAATTGGGGATCAAGTTGTCCAAGTCAAATTCGTTTTATTTGATATGGCACTCAAATTAATAATAGTGAGGTGAATCAAGGTGGAATATAGAACTAAACATACGGATATGTATATTATGATTAATTCCGACATCGGATAACTGACCAGTCTAAATGAAATATGTACAATTCAAATGAGCAAAGCACATTTATATATACACTATGTTGTTAGTAATAAGTTATAATTTAGTTTTAAAAACACCTGTCGGTCAGTGCAGTAAGCTTTCTGGGTTAATTGCTGTTTTGATTGACGGTTTACATAACAATCACAAAATTGTATAATGTATAATATACTTTCCGTTTATGAAAGTATCTACTATGTATGAAGAGCTTAATTCAAAAAGGCGCTAAATCCAAATTCTCAAACTAGAAGAAAATCAGGTTTATTTGTCCAACTCTGTACACATGCCTATGAGAATATGTAATTTGTCCTAACATTGGGATTTCCGATGCAATGTAGATATGTAGCTTATTAATGTACTGACATCGGTAACTCAATTTGTATGGAAAGTGGATTTACCGCCTTTGGATTTAAAGGGATAGTTGGATTTTGGCATAGAGGGCGCTACACACAATATTTTGTGTGAGATAATGAAAAACTGAGTGTCAAATTTGAAAAAGCATAATATTTTAATGACAGAATTAACTTTATTTGGTAAAAATCGGTTCAGAAATGGCTGAAATATCCATAAACATTACAATTTGTATTACAAATTTTTTTTATTTGATTTTGTTTAATGCTTCCTCTATTCAAAAAATTACAAAAAGAGGTTTTTAAATAGTTGTTGATTATGCCTCTATCGAATAACTATTTCAATAAAACATCACATGCACAATATTTATATCTAAAATGGAAGAAACCACCGAGATTTGAGAGAACGCCCTCTTGAGTATTAACATCTTTTGTTATGATAACAGGCTTTTTACTTAGTCATTTGTAATTTGTAATTCCTTTCGAGCATGGTGGAGTTATAACTGTTAGTTTGTAATGTAATGATGCAGGTTTTGGTTACTAATATTCAGTTTGACCAAAACTGTACTCTCTTTACCAAAACTCAACTATCCATGTAACCTCTTCATATCATGAGTAGTATGGAAATCATATGTATCAAGTCATATACATGTATCTTCATATGTGACAGTCGTTGTGTTTATGTTTGAACAACGTAATATATTTCAATATTGTAACATGCACATTTATCTATATTAATAAATGTGTTTTATATAAGTAAATTATATCAGTTATTGTGTCATATACGTTAACGTGTGTATTCATTTATTCGATTTCATTATATCGTCATTAGGATAACATGCATTTGTATTATGGTGCCATTAGGTGTATATAATACCTGTACATCAAGACACATTGGAATATGACTTATCTTCAACATATTTTATTCATAGGTTCATTTGTGATGTCTAAAGTTACACAAAGGTGATTATGTACAACTCGTAACAAATTGATATTTGCTTATATCTAAATATATTACTGTACGTTAATAATGTATACACTATTCAAATATATCCGAATTTAACAAGGACTTGCTTCATAAAAGGCTATGAGATATAGGTTCGTTAACAATAGTGATATAACTTGGACACTTACTTCAATAAAATTTGATTCATTTTAAATGCATTGATTTTTTAATCCGCCAAGTTGGATCATGTACAAACAATATATACAGAAAACAGGGAATGTACACAATATGACAATGTGACTGACACATATGACCGTTGTGTTTCATAATTAATAGCCTCCTAGCTAAGACGCATCCGAAGACCCTGTGCTAATAACGTTATCACCGAAGCGAATGAATTACCACCATCTGTCAAATCCACCTCAGAATGTTGATGGTATTGTCCATCTTCTGTACCAATGGACATGAGAAAAAAATATTGAACAGTCACGAGTTTTCAGAACGGATTATTTTCCAATTATTGATACATAGCCCAGTAAACCCAACCGGAAAGAGCACAGTGTGAAAAAATGTAGATGTGGACCACATTGTAAAATTGCATGCATTCACAGTGTGTAAAATAGTGTGCTCACACTGTATATACAACGTGATGATTATCCACACTATTAACACACTCAAATTTCAACACAGTATACACATAGTTTCCACATTGTGGTCTACACTGTGAAGCTCAGTGGGTTTACACTGTGGACATCTGTGTTCTTTCCGATAAGGAACAGTAACAATTCCAGGATAGTGAGAAATGATAAGAAAGATATAATATAAATGAAAAATAAGCAAAGAAATGTGGGCTTCGCCGGGAATCAAACTCGATACCTCCGCATTGCTAAACCGGTGCTCTTACCATTAGGCCACATCAAACCAAAGAACTGTTGAATTCGTTACGTTTAATTTTTGTTTAAATACTATGTCATAGTATCAAATCATGTTATACTTTTGTAGAAATATCTACGTGTGACGTGTTATTGCCAGGAGTCTGTGTGCAGGCAGCAGTGAAATAATTACATCTCATACATATTGTTAACGATCAAGGTTTATAAGATTTTTTAAAGAAATTCGAATCTATGCCATCCTCAAAAGGAAAAAAGAAGAAATAATTAGGTGCAGAGTATTTTGAGAGCAATTTGAACCAACTGTGTATGTTACGGCAACTATTTCAATCGTCTTTCACTGTACATTAGATCGCCTGCATTGTTCTAATGTTGTTTGACTAGTAAGTGGACTGTAAATTTAAATGAGTAAGAATTCATTGGAATTATTATTAATCACTTTTTTAAGTGTGAAGGATTGAAATCAATGTACAATGTTTTATATTCAATATAATTGTATGATGTTTTTTTCTGTATGTTTGTAAACAGCGACAGCGGGGAGCATTGTTTAAATCGACACTTTCTTTCTTTCTTAGTGATTGTTTGTTGCAACAAGCCGAACTATATGAAATGGTTTCCTTTTCACTTGCACTATAGAAGTATGTAAGCATTGTTGTGTATGTGTGATGAATGAAGTATCAACTGAAAGTGAACTACGAGCTTGGAAAGACATAATTAGTGTAAAATATTTGTATTTGTACAGCAACTATTTAAATCGTCTTTCAGTGTTCATTAGATCGCCTGCATTATCCGTGTGAATGGCGTTTAACAGTATCTGTTTCACTATGTTGGATGATTAATTGAAATGAGCTCGAATGGTTAACCACTTGTTACGTTTAAAGGAATTAAAGCATTGTGTAATGTATTAACAAACATGAATGTAATGTATGTTTGTAAAAACGATATTCTACTTTGTATATAGGAAAGGATACGTTGTTTAAAGCGACGTTATTGTTTCGTGCTTTAACAGTATCTGTTTCACTATGTTGGATGATTAATTGAAATGAGCTCGAATGGTTAACCACTTGTTACGTTTAAAGGAATTAAAGCATTGTGTAATGTATTAACAAACATGAATGTAATGTATGTTTGTAAAAACGATATTCTACTTTGTATATAGGAAAGGATAATTGTTTAAAGCGACGTTATTGTTTCGTGCTTTCCTAATCATGTATGATTATATTCTTTGCAAGAACCCAAAGCTGTGTTATTAAATGGTTTTCTTTCACCTGTATATGTATATATTCATTATTTGGACTGCAACATGTTTCATATATGAATTATTAACTAAAAGTGAGCTACGAACTCGTATAGACATAATTAGTAGACCATTATTTTGAATATAATATCCAACAAATTTAATTTGTATATACATCAGCTATTTCAATCATTGTTTATTGTACATTATACTGCCTGCATTGTATGTATAACTGTGTGATTTAAATGAATAATGTATACAATACGTTTAACATTGTTTGTTTCACTAGTTGTTGAAAGATTTATTTAACATGAGCTCGAATTGTTCAGCGCTTTTTACGTTTAAAGTAACTAAATAATTTTGTAATGTAATAACAAACATTCCGTAAAGAATGAATGTTATGACTATGTTTGTAAAAACGTTATTTTTCTTTTCACTTGTACTATATAATTATGTACACATGAGGTCATGAGGTCATGAGGGGAAAATTGTTTAAAGCGACACTTGTGTTTCTTACTTTCCTAATCGTATGTGATTATTCATTGCATGCAAGAGGCCAAAGCTGTATGAAATGGTTTCCTTTGCACTTGTACTTAAATGTACGCATGAATCGTCTTGCATGCATCATGTTTGATATAATTATGAATTATTTACTAAAAGTAAGCTACGAACAGACATAATTAGTACAAAATATATTGAAAATAATATCGAACACACTCGATTTATACATCAACTATTTGAATCGTATTTCATTGTACATAGACCGCCTGTATTGTATATAACCGTGTGATTTATATGACTAATGTATCATTGTTTGTTTCACTTGTTGTTGAATAATTAAATGAAATGAGTTCGAATTGTTTAGCACCTTTTAGCGCATTGTGTAATGTAATAAAGATTCAGTAAAGAATTAATGTACTGTAGGTTTGTAAAAACAATATTCTTCTTTCTATATAATATTGGAGAAGTCAAGGGGAATATTGTTTAAAGCGACATTATTGTTTCTTACTTCCCTAATCATGTGTGATTATTCTCTGCAAGAAACCAAAGCTGTAGGCTATGCAGTTGTGTCCTTTTTCATTTGTACTATATAATACGTACCCATTTCTTGTTCCGTGAGCTACGAACTTTAAAATGAGTACACACTTTTTACATTTACATTCGTTATAATGTTGTGGTCTAACATAATTATATAACATTGTTATACGTGAGAGTGAGATGGGTGTTTATTTGCTATACATGTATTGGGATCCATATACTCGTGTAGAACAGTGTTCTCTTTGTGATACCATCTTTTCAGATAATAATTAGTTATAATTGTGGTAAGATTTATTAACAAATAAAAAAGAGCTTACATTGTTTTCTACTTACATTATACATGACTATAGTATTGAAAGTAGAGAAAACGTCGTATAGCGCACTATAGTCATTCTCGACAACGATGTGTTCTTATTGTCAACCGTTGTGATCATCCGATTACGTGATCGGTAACTAATTTGTGAACAAACAATACTGACATATTATGTCCTGGTCTATTTCCATTACGATGTTCAACATTTCTGATATGTTTTTATTTTGTTTAATTCATGCTAAAAGTTACATTAGATAATTGAAAAATATCTATCACTAATAGTTCAAGCATCATTTATTAATCACCTAAGAAGATTAAAATGGAAATGTCCTTTTGTATTATTCATACTCATGAAGTTTAAATGCCCAAAGGAATACCATAATATTTGTATATTTAAAGTTGAAGCATATACAATCATATAAAACAACATATAGTCTTGAAAAACGTAACTTACTTAATGCATATCAAAGTATATGACCATGGGTAATAATAATTGAATAATTATTTAAGCGCTTACAGGCTCTTTGCGATTTGCGCTATGTAAATGTCTGTTATTATTATAATAGTGGCTGATATAACTTTATTACAAATTATCTCGAAAAATTTGTATCCGTTTTGCATTTGTACCAATCATAGTTATTACCAGATCACATTCATGAAATAATAATAATAATCAGTGTTTAGTACCAAGAATCAATTAGGATACTTTTCTTACATGATATTTAATAATCAAAGGGTGGATTTTGTTGTTCTTTTATACAAACTAAATTATGTAATGCTTTGTAAATACGCGTTTTTTTTTGCTTTTAATCATTGCGCGACATTATTGTCTTTTTCAACAACAACAAAAAAATGTATAGATGGTACTGGTAAAATATGAATAGTACTCTTTCATTCACAAATATGTCCTGCTTTGTATGCGCGTTTTGGTTTGTACTAACATTGTGTGACTTAATTTTCTTTTGCAACAAAAAAATGAATAAATGGTGTGTGGGTTAAACACAAATTGTAACCTGTGTCCTTGCCTTTATTTTGCTGATTATTGTATTTCAATAGAATAAGTATCGCCATTGGTGTAGTTATGGTGGAATATCCTTGTATTTCCCCAGTCTTCTTTTGTTTGCACTTAGTTATGCACGTGAGGGATATACTATACACAAAGTGGCTTTGGCAAATTGTTTATTCTGTGCACTGCATCCCCAGCTCCCTCTCACCCCAACAATGTGAGAGAACTATGGGCACAGGGGGAATATTTCTACGCTTTATGCGACCTATATACCTCAGTCCCCATCTTGGTTGTGTACAGATTCGCCAATTATTATCATCAAACAATTGAAGATCATTACATAATGCATTTGGCCCAGTGTGCATGTAATAAGTCTCATTGAATTTCTGAAAGCTAGAGGTACGCTTTTCTCAGTCTAAGCAGCTGGGTGTGGTATTACTCCGTGCGTGCATTTATCCGTGTGTGTGCTTATGTATAGTCGTTAAAGCGATATTAGTTTGTACACAGAAAAAGCCTCCATGACAATCATGGAACTCGAAAGTTAGCATGATTAGTAGTATTCCACGAATATCCAACAACTTCTACAATTGGCGCAGAACGGAAGGGCGGGGGCGTGCTTCACAATGATTAAAACAAAACAATAAATTACATTCATAAGGGTAATATTTCTAATAGCATATTGGAAAAAAATTAAAAGTACCTAAAGTATATTTTTGGTATAGGATTGAAGTCACAAATGTTATTTGGGGCAAGATCTGACACTTTACAGGTGCATCTTTAAAGGGAGCGTCCGCTCGCAATCCGTGTACGCTCAATGTCATTCGCTTGCCCCTATTGTAGCCGTACACATAACAGCAATCTTTGATCTGCTAACAAAAATGCAGTCGAGGGTGGGGTGGTTTGCTAGTGGGGTTGTTGAGTTCGTTTTGGTTCGGTTGAATGCGTGCTCCGTAGGGATATACACACAATTCATGCGTACGTGTTGCCTGCATCACCGCATTGCGCTGTCGTTTACCGGAGACGTACGGAGAATTCCGAATATCACCGAGTCGGGCCACGCTTCAATTTGCGAGTTAACACTCCCTGTAAATAGATAGTTGAGTTTTGGTAGAGAGGGCGCTACACAAAATATTTAGTGTGTGATATAATGAAAAACTGAGTTTAAAAATTTGAAAGAGCATACCATTTGAAATGGCAGAATAAACTGTATTTGATTAAAATCGGTTCAGAAACGGCTGAAATATCCATAAACATTTCCATTTGTAATAAATGTGGGGCCCCACAAGTATTCAATCATTTTTAACCAGCCGTTCAAATTTGTTTTAAAATGCTTCCTCTTTTTAAAATTTGTCAAAAGAGGTTTGTAGATTGTTGTTGATTACATCTTTATTTAATCACTATTTTAACGAAACATCACATGCACAATATTATATTTAAAATGGTTTAAACAAATGCCTTTTTTTAAAAGCGCCTCTTTATGATAACGGTCATTAACTTAGTTTTTTAAATTCCTTGTGAGCATGGTGGAGTTATAACTATTAGTTTGTAACGTGATGATGCAGGTTTTGGTTACTAACAACTGTGCTCTCTCTACCAGAACCAAAGTATCCCTTTAAAGTCGCAATATCTTACATTATGCGATTGAAGTATTTTATGATTCTCCAAAATCTCAGCTCCTCCCGCAGTGGCGTAGACAGGTTCTTACACCTGGGGGGGATGATTTGCCGTTTTCCGGACCAAGACCAATTTGTTCGCGGCCGAGACCAAGACAATTGCTTGAAAGTCCTCTCAGTGGGGGGGGGGGGGGGGGGGGGGGGGCGGGGCGGATCTAGCTTTTTTCTAAGGGGGGGGGGTTTGACCAATGACGATGCGGAGCTTCGTCCACGAGCCGCGAAGCGGCGATTTTTTGGCTATTTTGAACCCCCGTAAGTGATGTCTTTTTGCTAAGGGGGAGTTTGACCAAATGACGATGCAGAGCTTCGTCCACGAGCCGTGAAGCGGCGATTTTTTGGCTATTTTGAACCCCCGTAAGTGATGTCTTTTTGCTAAGGGGGAGTTTGACCAAATGACGATGCAGAGCTTCGTCCACGAGCCGTGAAGCGGCGATTTTTTGGCTATTTTGAACCCCCGTAAGTGATGTCTTTTTGCTAAGGGAGAGTTTGACCAAATGACGATGCAGAGCTTCGTCCACGAGCCGCGAAGCGGCGATTTTTTTTGCTATTTTGAACCCCCGTAAGTGATGTTTTCCACATCACATTTTCACTTGGCAGCCCAGGGGGGGGGGGGGGGGGGTTTAAACCCATGATGGCGTTTTTCTATGCACATCACATTTTCACTTGGTAGCCCAAGGGGGGGGGGGGGGGTTTAACCCTAAACCCCCCCCCCCCCGTAGATCCGCGCCTGGGGGGTTAGATGTTAAGATGGTAGGGCCGGAAGCAGTTTTAGATTTGGGGGGGAGGCAAAACCTATGGGGGCTCACGATGTTGTGTGTGTAGAGGCTTATGCACAACCACACTCACAGTGGTGCCAACTTTGAGCCAGATGTGAGAAAGAGACATTGCAAGGAGTGAAGAGACCAATCCCGAGGGAGCGAAGTGACTGAGCGGGGGGAGGGTGTGTGGGAGGGGGGTGTCCCCCCTCCCACGGTAGGGAGATTTTGCATTTTTGGACTTGAAATTGTGCAATCTGGTGCTTACCTAGATAGGAAATTCGGGCTTAACATTGACTGTATCTGGGAAAGCGTGTTATGATTTGATCGACCAGAAATTTTGAATATATTTTCACGAAGAAAACAAATAATTGACACACTAATGAATATGCACCCCAACACAAACACAAATATTGTATTTATATTTAGCGTCATACACAGTTTCAACATAACTATATGCCACATTATGTATGATCCAACAACTTAGCCAAGAATGAGTCCCGAGGGGCGAAGCTACCGAGGGATGGGGCAGAGCCAAATAGGGAAGATTTTGCATTTATATATACACTTGAAATGGTGCAATTTGGTGCACGTCACACAAGCAGCCAGAGCTAGGCCAGCCTACACTGGAACTACGTGGACCGGTATACAGACAAAAAATACTCACCCCAGGGATGTGTTTCACTAAACACTAAAATTGATTTTAGGATAGATTCAATAGGACGATTATCACATAAAATTGATGCTAAAAGCGATTTTAGCGTTTGTGAAACACCCCCAAACCATACGCAAGTTACACAATAAACTGAGATAATCTGTCCGCGCGCGAAGCGCGCAGCGAAAATTGAAAGTGGATGTATAAATTACTTTTTTAGCGTTAGAATGAACAAGTCTTAGCTCATACAACTAATGTTTTCTTTCCCACTCGTATACAGATACACACACAAACAAATATATCCTTCCCTAAAACCTGGGGGGGATGATTGTACATGTCATCCCCCCCACCTTGTGAGGTGGGGGGGATGCATCCCCCTCATCCCCCCCGTTGTCTACGCCCCTGTCCTCCCGAACGGTGATGACAGAAATGGTAAGACATTACGTATTATTTTGGGGTACACTAATAACACAGTTATGTTTCTCGGTAAATTGACAGTGGAGTATTTCTCTTTTCTATAAAACTGTAATATTATTTGCAAATTGTAATTTTTGGAACCGATTTTATTAACAAAAGGAATCAAAATTGTTTACCAGTAAAACACATGCATAAGGGATAAGAACTATTATAAAGAAAAATGATATAAATTTAAATGAATAAACTAATCATGCACACATAACAAAGAAAACATGTGATCGTGGTTATTGTGTGTATCTGTTGTTCGAATATTGTGTAAATGATTAAAATCCGAGTGTTATTTTAATTTTTTGTAGGAAAAAGGGGGTAATTATATTTTTGATACCGTATTGATCATGATGTTGATGCCGTATCAAATTATATTGAGACAAAATAATACAAAAAAAAAACATTAGTCATGTTAGTGCCCAGGCAAACCATACATTTGTTTTATTCAGGAATCTTATCGATTTTTAACAAATATAATTTGTAACCAAAACTTGCACCATTAAATTACAAACAGATAGTTATAACTCTATCATGCTTGAAAGGAATTCAAAATCACAAACGACTGAGTAAAAAGCCTTTTTATCATTCAAACAGAGGCGTTCAAACTCAGGATGGCGCTCTTTAAAACCACATTGGTTTAAACCATTTTAAATAGAATATTGTGCATGTGAAAATAGTGATTATATAGAGAGATAATCAACAACTATTACAAAATTTCTTTTGAAAATGTTTCGCTTCGGGCAACGGTGATTTGTATACCACATTGTTATCAGATTTACTATTTCAAATGGCCCAATAGTTAGTTGTATACTGCGCGTAGTCTAATGCGCCAATGCTATTCACGCGCACGTTTGTAAACAATAGATTCCCGGGCGATTCGTTCGCTCTGCACACGTTGCAATTCACCGCACACATAGCAGTCTGCGTAATTCAGACCGCATGAACGCATGCTTTAGAATGGTGATGCGTTTCCAATTTTTTTCTTTTCTTTCTGGAAACATATTTGTTGATGGAATGGAATACTAAAGATGTTACCTTTCTTTAATAAGAATATTATTTTTGGGTGGTGGTACCCTTTAACTTTGTTGTCGGGAAAATCACAAAATATTCCTACCCTTGGGGTTTCAAATGCTATTTCGTGAAGAAAATAAGTCCCTCGACTTCGTCTCGGGACTTATTTACTCTTCCCTCAATAGCATTTAAAATCCCTCGGGATGTAATATTCCGTGCTATTCCCTCCACCGCCAGTTAACAACAGTATAATAGCGCATAACACATAAGCACAATTGCTGTCTCTATGCGCTTAACTATTAACTAGGGCATGTGCAGAAAAGATGGTTAGGAATGTAATGCTAGTGTTAATAATTATTAATTGATATCAAACAAATAATACCTCAGTTGATATATCTTCCAAAATAAGGGTTAATAAAATGTGTCTTTCTGTGATTTGATATGTCCACTGAGCATGCTGAGTGATGTATTACATCTGTATGTTATCATACAGCAGAGTAATGGTGAGTTTGGTCGATTACGAGGGATATGTGAATATTGATGGTTAGGACACCGGTCTATATAAAGCAATGTGGATGTCCCGATTTGGATTCACGGCGACGGAAGCCTAGTTGTCGTTGCTGTTTGTGTTCATAACGTACACGTTTATTCACGTACCGTATTTTGTTTTGTATCAAGTTGCAATAATGTAACCATTAATACTTTTGTAGATGGGCAGATTTTAAGGAGTTTGAATTTTCAAAGCCTTGTTCATATTGAAATACCAATAAATATGAAATGTATGAAGAAAAACACGTTTCGTAGTCTCATCGATAAATTAGTTGTTATTCGTTAACGATATAAAGGAAAACCTATCACAAATTTGATTTAATCACTTAAAGGGGTAGTTTAGTTTTGGTAGAGCACATCACAATTTGTTTGTGAGGTAATGAAAAACTGAATGTCGAATTTGAGAGAACATGCAATTTTAATGGCAGAATAAACTTTATTTGGTCAAAATCGACCCAGAAACGGCTGAAATATCAATAAATATATCTGATCTTATAATTATTTGGGGCCCAAATAATTAGATGATTTTTAGAAAAAAAATTAAAAATACTTGCACTTTTTCAAAAATTTTCAAAAGCGTTTTTTAAATAGTTGTTGATGATCTCGCTATTTAATCATTATATCAATAAAACATCACATGCATAATTTTGTATGAAAAATGGCTGAAACCAATGCCTTTTAAAAAAGCGCCCTCTTGTGTTTGAATGGCTCTTTTTGAATGATAACAGGCTTTTTACTTAGTCGTTTGTTATTTTGTATACCTTTCGAGCATGGTGGAGTTATAACTATTAGTTTAAAATGTTACTGTGCAGGTTTTAGCTACTTAAGTTAAGCCTAACCAAAACTAAACTACCCCTTTAAGTGCTCTTATTAACCAAAATATATGTGATATTTGCTTTGTACACACGGAACACATTAAAGGGTCTGCATATGCAGCTAGACTAATTGGCGAGTCTCAGGGATTCTGCATTCTAGCAATATGATTACCAGTACTGATGATTACACTGAACAAAATATGGTCCTGCTCTAATCTTCTCAGACTAACTCTAAAATTGTATTTCTCTCATATAAGACAATAATCTCAACACTATTTTTTGTATTATTTTGACTTGCAAAATGTGCACAGCATCTTTAAGGCGTTATTTAGTTTCAGACTGGATAGTTTGGGAGTTTAGTTGCAGTATAGAGGTGGCTTTGCAGTATTACGTTTGCGTATATTGTGTGTTATTTCTATTGAATTACTTACAATGGAAGGCAAACAACGATTTTCCCACGGTTGTCCCATATGCGAATAATAATATGTCATATTATGAAAGCATAAGTGAACACGATATAAATCGTTCCAATGCCGCATACAATACGTGGGCATGTATGTGTCATGTGTCATGTGTGTGTGTGTGTGTGTGTGTGTGTGTGTGTGTGTGTGTGTGTGTGTGTGTGTGTTTGTATGAAGGGGGGGGGGGCAAAATCAACAAAAATCACATGGAGCTTACACATTATTCATCTGAATGAATGAATGAATGAATGAATGAATGAATGAATGAATGAATAACTTTATTACCAATAGGTTCAAATATATATAATAAGCAGGAGAACTATGTTTCTCCTGCTCCTGCTCTAATCTTCTCAGACTAACTCTAAAATTGTATTTCTCTCATATAAGACAATAATCTCAACACTATTTTTTGTATTATTTTGACTTGCAAAATGTGCACAGCATCTTTACGTCGTTATTTAGTTTCAGACTGGATAGTTTGGGAGTTTAGTTGCAGTATAGAGGTGGCTTTGTAGAGCAGGAGAACTATGTTTTCTTACGGTGTTTTATTTAAATTTTTGTCTCTATTCACCACACCGACGCAGACCATCTTTCTGAACTAATAATCATACATGTATATAAGAAATGTTAACATACAAACAAATTGGTAAAAGGACCCTACAGAAATAGCAACTATTGCTAGTGGGGCGTAGGACCCTTTGTACATGAATAAATGACTTACATTTAAATGAGGCAAGAAACTATGATTACATAACATTCTATACTAATTATTTACAATAGTGGACATTCACCCACTAAGAACAACTAAACTATAAGATTATACAAAATATATTAAATCTTTTCAAAAGAATACAAAATCTTTGGCAGCAAATCACAGACTATGAGACGTAATCACCCAATGAATACTTTTTTTACATTTAACTTAATAAGGTGGAGTCTATCAAGTCTTCGTATTTCCAAAGGCATATATTCCAAATATCAGATCCCTGAAATGAGATTGAAGTTTTTCCATGCTCTGTTCTCATCTTAGGCTTAACCAAGATATTTCCATCTTTTTGTCTTGTATTATAAGAGTTTTCAAAAAAGGTATAATATTCAAACACTGAGTGTGGTAAGTGTTTATAAATTAACTTAAAAATAAAAGTTGTTACTAACAATTTATACAATTTAAACACATATAATATACCTAATGAATAAAACAATGGGGAGGATGAGGCCATTCTATTATTGAAAGTAATTGCTCTCAAAGCCATTTTGTGTAACATCAATATTTTGTTCATCAACATCAAAGGTGCACTTCCCCAGACTTCAAGGCCGTAAGATAAATGTGACTGAATAAACGAATAATATAATAATACAAGGACTTGTTTGGGAACAAAGGGCCGTAGTCTATACAAAATTCCTACTTTCCTACGAAGTACAGAGCATACATTATTTATTTGTTCATCCCATACCAAATACCTATCAATATATATTCCAACGAAAAGAGATACGTGTACTTCATTCAATAACTCATTCTTAATTTTTACAACTCCAACAATACGACACTCTTTTCTCTTTGGCTTAATAATCATAAAATTAGTTTTCTTTATATTAATAGTAATCTTATTCGCATCACACCACTCATCAATATGTTTTAAATTATCAGTTATTTCCAATAAATTGATATCTGCCTGATAAGGCAGTCTGATGATCTAGGCAGATCATTAATATAAATCAAAACAAGTGTACGACCTAGAACAGATCCCTGGGGCACCCCACATTTAATTAAAGACATGGCAGAAGTGGAACCATTATGATGCACAAACTGACGACGGTCACTAAAAAATCATGAAACCAATTCAATTGAGTTCCTCGTACACCATAATTTTCTAACTTGCCCAATAGTATATCATGATTTATTGTATCAAATGCTTTAGCAAAGTCAACAAAGACACCTACAGTAATTCGACCTTCATCTTGAAACTGAATTAACTGATTTATCAAACTAATCAACGATAAATTTGTACTATGCTTTTCCCTAAAACCATACTGATGTTTATACAATAAATCATATTTTCCCAGGAATTTACCTAAACGAATATTCACTAACTTCTCAAAAACTTTACTTAAAATATGTAGGACAGATATAGGCCTATAATTCCCTGGATCAGTTCTTGTACCTTTCTTATACACCGGACTGACTCTGGCTATCTTCATAGAACGTGGGAAGACACCCAATTGAAATGACATATTAAAAATATATGAGAGTGGTTGCGACACATTATACACACCATCTTTCAAAAGATTAACAGGAATATTATCACTACCACATGACTTTTTCATATCGCAATTCAAAATTACACTTTCAACCTCAGCATGAGTAATTGGTGACCAATACAAGGAATTTCTAAGAGGTTCTCCTAAGTAATCCTTATAACTATGCTCACATTGAAACTCATTAATCTTTTCTGCCTGCCTTGGCCCAACCGACACGAAGAAATCATTAAATATGTCAACTATTTCCTGGGGCTCTTTATAATCCTTAAATGTACCATCTACTTCAACTTGTAATTCATCAACAACTTTCCTAGTCTGATCCTGTTTCCCAAGCAATTCATTAACTGTTTTCCATGTGTTACTCGAATTACCCTCATACTTTTTAAACATACGACCATAGTATAACTTCTTGGCATTCCTTAGAACAGATGTTAACAGATTCCTATACCGCTTATACTTATATCATAAACGTTAGTATTAAATCTAGACTCTAAAACCTTACAATAAAGTCTATGTTTGCGTTTTATGCATTTGATTATTGACTTTGTAATCCAAGGTTTACTCACATTCTTCTTACTTTTCCTATCCACAAATGGTGCATATTCATTACAAACACTTACAAATATTTTCAAAAACCTTTCATATGCACTGTCCACTTCTCTACAATTATATACTTCTTGCCAAGATGTACCTGCAAGGTCAGCAGTAAACTTAGCCTTATCAAAATTTCTATAATCTCGTACTTTTACTGAACATCCTAACACTTTACTATAAGTCATATTTTCAAAGAAAACACATTTAGGGAAATGATCTGATAGATCCGTCAATAATATACCTGCATAATTATTACCAGCACTATAATTAGTATAAATGTGATCTATCAAAGTTTCTGTAAACTCAGTTTTACGAGTTGCATTTACAATAATCTGTTCTAAACCAAAGCACTGTAATCTTGTCACAAATTCGTCAACTACATTGTGAGTTATATTAAGCAAATCAATATAGAAATCACCCATTAACACACAATGGCGTCTATCAAACTTCAATTTATATAATGTATCAACCAGACTTTCCTGAAATTCTTTCAAGTCGGTGTTAGGTTTCCTATAAATTATGCCTACAACAACAATTTTATCATCCACATGAAGTTAAATCCATATAGACTCAGCATGGCGCACATCCATGTCAACAATCTCATAAATAAACTCAGACTTGATAAATGCAGCAACGCCTCCTCCTCTGCCAGCTACATGACTTCTATACTCAAAATTATAACCATTTATTCCAAATCCAGTATCCTCATGTAATTGCCAAATCTCTGAGAGGCCTATAATACTAAATTTATGCATAAGCACAGAATCATAAAAAAGATTAAAGTGATACAAAATTTAATTTAGGGATCGAATATTAATATGCGAAAAGCTCAACGAATCTTTTGGAAAATCATTAAATGTAGTATTGAATACTTCTGGGCTTAGGCTAAAACACTGACATGATGTTAATACAGACTCTGCATCATCAAACATGATAATAAAGTTTTAGTCTACATTTCGTTCTTCGAAAGTTTTACTTAATCTTTTCAAGATCGGCCTCAGAGGTGAGAAGGATGGCTAGTGTCTCCGCAGACTTCTTCACGAGGATCTTGCCGTTTGAAGTCCACAGGAACTTGTACCCCTTGCCCTGTTGGCTAGGTACAAGAGGTTCTTCGTAGCGGGCAGTAGATTCGCATTGATGAAGATGTTGCCATCTCCCCTCAGGCCAAGACCCAGATTGCTGATGTTTATTTCTTTGAGCTGTTTGCGTTGGGCAAACACCTTGTCCCTCACCCTGCGAGTGACAAAGCGGACGATGATTGGGCGGGGCTGGGTCCTCGGCTGCCGCTGATGGACATGCCGGATGTGGTCTGGCTGGCCCAGTCGATGGACGACATCGATGTCGCTGATGTCAATGTCCCTCTCCAACTGATGCAAGACTTTTAGGGCTACTGCCCCGACATCTTCCCGCTGGGTTTCAGGGATGCCAGCAATCTCAATGTTTTGCCGGCGCCCATAGGCTTCTAAGTTTTTCACCTGCGACATGAGTGCTGAAACTCTGCCCTTCAGCTCGCCATTGTCTTTCCTCAGGGAGACGTTAGCCGTGTGAAGCTCCTCCACCCTTCTTGTCAGCTCATCGAACTTCACACTGAGGAAGGAGATTGATCCCACATCCTGCGCCTGACCGCTTCGCACATCCGCCAAATCTCCCCCATCACAGTCAGCTTGTTCATGATGTCACCAAGAGAGGGCAGTGTGCCAACAGGTAGTGAGTTGATGGGACCTACAGATGACCTTGTAGCATGAGCACTCACACTATTAGATGCAGACCCGGCTTCAGAAGATTTAGCATTGCAGTTCACGCAAAGTAATTCACCATCCTCATTGATACGAACTCCCTTCTTAGCAGGACATTGAGAACACTTCATGATTTATTATCGGTCACAGTAATTGTCAAAAATCGAGAGAAGCAATAAAACTTGCCTGAGCACCTGCTATACAATAACACAAAAAATGTACGGATGGGACTGAAGCTGGAAGTGTGGTTACTCAGAAGTAGGAACCAGTTCAATAATCACAAAGCAAAAAGTTGTCAGTAGCTGGACAGGATCCTGGTTAAGCAGAAACTTATATAAATTCAATGAAGCAGCAACACATTCCAAGAGAAATATCTATTAACTTTGCTGTGCATTAGACTGCAACTATGAGATAACATATACTATTCATATACACTCTAAATTACAAGGATTTAAAATTAAATCTATTAGATTTACTTTTAAATCTTTCTTCGGCTGTGGTTAGGGACCAGCCGATCATGATTTAAAATAAATCTTTTGTTGGATTTAAAAAATATAAATCCAGATAGATTAAAAATGAAGCCATTTTGGATTTGTTTTATGTTAATCTTATTAGGCCCCAGGCGAGTTCATGGCATCCTAATGAATTATTCATAATCAGTGATGCAGGCCACAATTTTCAGTTTTTAGTTTACTGTGCATGATACATTTACTAAATAAAGCGCTACTCACCAATTATCATGGCAAAAGAAAAAATAAAAGACTAAGAGAGGATTCAAACCCGTGACACCGAGCGTGGAGGTCCACAGCGTGACCACTATGCTACGTAAATCGATGATGGAAAGAGTGGTCTCATTGTAATCATATCCTTAACTCTAACCAAAACCGTAATCCTAGTTATGAATATTCATGAGTATAAAACTAAGAAAACTGAGCTTCAGAATACCGCAGTAGGTCACGTGTGAAATATCTCTGTTCTCATTCGTCAAATCTCCGATAACCTGGCATTATTTTCCAATCCTTTGATGGATTGAAAATCACACCTTGGCCTTCGATTAACAATTGCTTTCGCGCGACTTTTTAAGTCTCCATAGATTTACAAATAATCTAAGTGTATTTATATTTGTTTTAATCCAAGCTACGATTTAGATTTTAAATCCTTGTAATTTAGAGTGTAATATTGTACTTTTTTGTTTGGCTTATAGTAACAGAAGCCTGGGGTGGTATTCTGTAAGTTCATCCTAGAGTTGCTCTTAGGAGTTGCTCTTAAGATCAACTCTAAGAGCTCCCTAAGATGTGCCTAAGTGGTATTCTGTAAGTTGCTCTTAGGACGATCTTAGCATGAATAATGAATAATTAATTAGCTCATAAATATTCATGAGCCACGCCCATTAATAACCATTCGACCAATCATCGTCTTTGTTTTCATTGATGAACAACTAATCATTTTGCAGAATTGTCAAGTAGATACCACGTGGCCACATCACGATTGATTGATTGATTGATTGATTGATTGATTGATTGATTGATTGATTGATTGATTGATTGATTGATTGATTGAGTGATTGATTGAGTGATTGATTGATTGATTGATTGATTGATTGATTGATTGATTGATTGATTGATTGATTGATTTGGTTCATATCGTTCATGGATATTCTTTTTTTCACATTGTTGCAAAGTATATTACAGTACTACAACATATCTTTTAACAGTATGACATTATAACAGCAATCATATTACTCATTTAAACAAACTTCAGTTAATAAAGAAATGTGTAATTGAACAAACTCTCATAGAAAATAAATATAAGTTTAAGCGTCCTTTATTTCCTTGAGATGGAATTAAGATGTAATTGAGATGTAATAATATCTGCTTATCTATAAGTGTTTGAAGAAAATATTTGTTCATATTTATTTGTACATGTTTTAAATACGGACACGTATACAATTTATTGCTCAAACTCTCAAGGAGCAATAATAAAAACGTGCATTTATGAAGTCAATTTCAGTCAATCATTATGTTACTGAGCAATATAGATGGTACATGAAAGTGTGTTGCGCGCATCGTGCGCGCACCGACAACGCGCAATAAGTAATTTGCGCGCAAAATGTGCTTATGCCTTAGCAACTGTGTACCCCATAGAATTAATTATGAATAAACAAACCAACCCGTTTATAAACGGGTTTGTTTGTTTATTCATATCATAATTCTATGGTGTATGGTAGGTGTACTACACATCGGCACTGTTTTTAATATCGGCACACCGCGTAATATTTGTTTTTGCGCGTGTTGTGAAAAATCGCGCATGTGATGATGCGCGCTACCCTTAAAAACTAAACTGGTCGAAATTTTGAGGAGAAATAATGCGTAGATCGTCCGCTACGAGTAAATTTGTGAAATGATGCCAATAAAATTAGCATCGCACAAGAAATTTGGAGTTGCGTGCATTGTTAACGAGAGTTGAGGGGGTGCCGGTATTAAAAACACTTCGAACTTGTGAAGCCAAAAAACCACGCGCGCGTTCGAAGGCGCTATCTCAAAATATAATTAATACATCGCAAATCTGATCATCGCATCGGAATCTGCACTATTTTCTATATTGTGAGTACAATTTCAAGAGATGTGTACAATTTTTAAGTCTTAAACTGTCGGAAATGTGTTAGTGTGCCGATGCGGGGGTTACTCAATCATACCCACTGTACCACACCTAGTAACAGAATAATTCGTCCAAAATTGCATTACGTCAATTGCAGTCAAACATGTCATCAAAGTGCGTTGCGAAAATGCAACGAAAGTTGTAGATAGGAGCATCATAGAGGGAGAATTTTCTTCTACTTTTTAAAATTGACCTTTGCGATTTAGCTGCTCCTGCCGCCGCCAAAATTGATATAACAATAATTCGTCAGCCATTTTGATCACGCGTTCTGAAAAAAGAAAGAAGTCCCCCCCCCCCCCTAATCAAAATAGCGTAAAAAAGGTTTTGAGCAAAATAACTTGGCAGAATTGTTTCTACACTTATTGGCTAACTTCTCTGTGAAAATGAGATTGATACGTCAAGTCATGCATGAGTGAGCACACATTAAAGGCAAAATTGTCACTTTTCAAAAGTCACAAGAGTCAAAATGTTACTCACTCATGCATGACTTGACGGACCAATTTAATGTTAAAACAGAAGTTAGTCAATAAGTGTAGAAACAATTCTGCCAAGTTATTTTGCTCAAAACCGTTTCGTTAAAAAGTTACGCTGTTTTGATGAGGGGGGACTTCCTATTTTTGTTGTGTTTAATTCAAACTAAGACTGGTTGTAGGCAGTCTTAAGATAAGATCAAAAAGTTGCTCTTATCTTCATCTACAGAATACCTCTTATCTTAGGATGCTTATTTGCATATATTTGCATACATTTACATATTCGAAAAGTTGCTCTTAAGTTAAGAGCGACTTTTCAGACTTGGTCTTAAGAGCAACTCTAAGAGCAACTTACAGAATACCAAAGTTGCTCTTAAGATCAACTTCACCTCCTAAGATCCTTACAGAATACCACCCCTGGACTATTTCCCAACACTTTTCAATCGTCTCCTGATTATGGAGATAGTTGTGATTCAGGAGCGCCGGAAGAGGTTTTGGATTGGGGGGGGGGGGGGGGGAAGGGGAGGGGGGCAAAGACCTAATTAAGGGGGCTCACGATTTTTGTTGGTGTAGGGGCTCATGCCCAACCACGCTCATATGGCAGTATGGTTGCCAACTTTGAGCCAGAGGTGAGAGTGAGACATTACGAGGGAGCGAAGCGACCAAGCCTGAGGGAGCGAAGTGACTGAGCGGGGGAGGATGTGGGAGGAGTGTCCCCCCTTCCCTACGGTAGGGAGCTTTTGCATTTGTGGACTTGAAATTGTGCAATCTGGTGCATACCTAGATAGGAAATTCAGGCATAAGATTAACTGAATCTGGGAAAGCGTGTTATGATTTGATCGACCAGAAATTTGAGAAATATTTTCTCATAAATATGCATCCCAACACACACACCGCACAAATATTGTGTTTAGTGTCATAAACAGTTCCAACATAAACCGTATGCCACATTATGTAGTATCCACAACATAGCGTACAGCCAAGAATGAGTCCCGAGGGAGCGATTAATGCGACATACTGTTGGTTATGAAACACGCATAACATTACATGATTTTTGTAAATCTCAGTATATGTCATAGATAGAGATCGTAAAAAGTCATGTTAATATAATTTTGTTGTGATCGTAACCGAAAATGTGAATTTGTCTTCATGACCCCTAGTTTCAAAGCATTATGGGTTCAGACTGGGGAGAATACAAGCATTACGATGTGTACGAATTGAAACTAATATTAATTAAATATGTTTGAATGCAAATGTGTTGTGTGTGCAATTTCTATTAAATGTACCGTAATCATGTTAATATGGAAGGCGAACAAATTCCCTCTGAATTAAGGAATGAACACAAAAATTGCTACCAAATATGGATGCGGGGGAGCAACGTACACATTTTGCTCCTGTGTAGTAGTGCACTATATGACCCAGTTTATGCTCGGAGTTTCGGGATTCAAATTGTAATTTGTGTACTTGTAATATATTGAATTTACTCCCAAATTATAACTTCATGTTTATCGGTAACTTTTCTCAATTAATTCAGTAATACACTGGGTATAGTCATGTGTAGCTATCCTGTCATTACGTTTTTTTAATTATATTTGATCTTTATTCAAATTGTCCATTAAGTTGTCCATCTTGTGTTTACCATTTTCATTCATTTTCTTGGTTTGCTTAAAAAATATATTTTGCATTTGTGTTTATTGTATCATGTATGCATCATGTAATTATCGAACTTACTCCCAAATTATAACTTTATGTTTATCAGTAACTTTTCTCAATTAATTCAGTAATTCACTGGGTATAGTCATGTGTAGCTATCCTGTCATTACGTTTTCATTATATTTGATCTTTATTTAAATTTTCCATTAAGTTTGTCCATGTTGTGTTCACCATTTTAATTCAATTTCTTTTTTTTCTTTGGTTTTGTATGATTCCTAAATTTGAACCGATTTATCGTACGTGCTAATTCAATTGCCATTTGGTGCTAATTGCTGTCCTTTTATGTGAATACGGATTGTAATAAATTGATAACTACATAATAGAGGCAGGTCAGTAGCAAATTACAGAAAGTCATAAATAATACATAATGTTTCTCCAAACCAAACCAAATTGAACCGTAACCCTTTAAGTACTAATTGACTTAGAAACAATGTTAACGTTCGATATTTCAAGCAGGAACTATGATATATTTGGCATTATAATTATACTAAAGAGGGATTTCAGATTTCAAAACTCAGGTTTACAATCCATGACAAACATACATACACAGTCGATATATTTTGTAAACAAGATCCCTCCATTCAATATGTATGGGATCAGCTATAATACAATACCCCAATATCAAATCAACCATGCGCCGTAAGCCTTTAATCTGCAGACAAAGCCCGACTCGACCCGATCCGACTGGTTTTCATTCGGATCGGGTAATTTTTCAGGTGCGTCGCGACATACATTTTGCCAGTCGAGAGACAGTCGGATGCCAGTCGGGACTGATTCAACACGATGAATCGGCTCCGACCAACCGGGCCCGACTCTAACCTGATTGAAACCAGTCGGATCGGGTCGAGTCGCCTCTGTCTGGGCCGGGCTTTACACCCTACTCAACTTACTCAAGTGTAGTTGTTTGAGCGGCAGAGTTCACATTTTCCCCAAAGATGTTATATATAACATGGGCGTAGATCTGATACCTATCATCAGGGGGATGATCTCTTCATTCACCCCCCCCCCCCCCCTGATGAATATGTATTACGTAAGTATCTACGCCCATGGTATATAACATATATCTATTTAAATGTAAATTCTTTGTATCAACATATAATATGTTAACCCCTAATTTATGTTCGAAATATTTTATAGAAATCATACATACGCAGTGTGTGTTTGTACACTAGAAAAGTGTGAATATGACGACAACTGCAACTGTTGTCCACAAACTTAACATATTGGGTTACAAATTTGAGACCACTATCTTAATACATGGATATCTTCAAAAGGCCATAGTTGTCTTGCTTCTTAGAGAGTATGAAAGCAACAGTTTGATTTGGTTTCACTTTCCTTTAAGACCCATGCGAGTATAAATGATATCCATTAAAATCGGGAATTGTAATAATCAACCGCTGCTGGCATTACTGTCTCACATAATGTAACGTGTGCACTCACAGTAGCAGCAATATGTTTGCGTGCTATCTATAAAAACCTCCCTGGCCAAGAAAGTGCACTAAAATACTAAGTTCTGCTTTTGTCGGTAAAAATAAAAATGTAGATTTTCATACAAAAAGGCCCCATCACCAGCTGTCATTTGATGCTTTGTTCTCAAGATTTGGTCAATAATTAGCAGAGATGTGCTTGTTTCAATCATAAGTTTTCTACACACATTATGTGAACTTAAAATGCCAATTTCTTAAAAACATGAATTAATGTACCATGATTTCCGACAAGTGCACGGTTTTGATATGTCCACTCACAAGTGTAATAAATAGTACGTGCAGATTATGGCGCTTGTATGACTATTTAAATAACCGCCATGAAATGTAGAGTTATCTGCCCAACTATACAGTCGTGCAAGCTAATGCATTGGAAACATAGGCGCCGGAAGTGGGGGGGGGGGGGGGGGGGGCGCGGGGGGGGGGCGGCGGCCACAACCCCAATCCAAAAAGTGGGGGGGGGGGGCAAAATGCAATTTTGCCCCCCCCCCCAAAAAAAAAAAGCCCCCCTCCCCTCCCAAATAAAAAAACAAAAAAGTGGGAAAGACAAAATCAAATGTATGAGCTAACGTTCAAAAACTAGTTAATACATCCATTTTCAATTTTCGCTGCGCGCTTCGCGCGCGAACAGATTATCTCAGTTTGTTGTAAACATCTGATGAGAGCATAGACATTTTATTCTGTTTTTGTTTAACTCGGATTCTAAATTTCCTTCACAGGTATGGCATGAAGTGCACCAAATTGCACCATTTCAAGTATATAAATGCAAAATCTTCTCCGTGGGAGGGGGATACCCCCTCCCAAACCCTCCCCCTCTGGCTCTGCCCAGGCCCTCAGTCGCTTCGCTCCCTCGAGATTCATTATTGGCTGTAGGCCATGTTGTTGGATCATACATGCGCCATATGGTTTATGCTGGAACTGTGTATGACACTAAATACAATATTTATGTGTGAGTTTGGGTGCATATTTATTAGTGCGTCAATTATTTGTTGTCTTCGTGAAAATATATTAAATCATAACACGCTTTCCCAGATACAGTTAATCTTAAACACGAATTTCCTATCTAGGTATGCACCAGATTGCACAATTTCAAGTCCATAAATGCAAAATCTTTCTTACCGTGGGAGGGGGATACCCCCTCCTAAACCCTTCCCCTCCCTCCCTGCCCAGCCCTCAGGCGCTTCGCTCCCTTGGGACTCATTATTGGCTGTGTGTTGTTGGATCATACATAATGTTGCATGATTATGGTTTATGTTGTTGCGTGTGTGTTTTGGGGTACATATTTATAAGTGTGTCAATTTTTTTTTTTCTACGTGAAAAAAATATTTTTAAACGTTCTGGTCGATCAAATCATATCACGCTTTCCCAAATACAGCCGAATTTCCTATCTAGGTATGCACCAGATTGCACAATTTCAAGTCCAAAAATGCAAAAGCTCCCTACCGTGGGAGGGGGACACCCCCCTCCCACACCCTCCCCCCACTCAGTCGCTTCGCTCCCTCGCAATGTCTCACTCTCACATCTGGCTCAAAGTTAGCAACCTAGAGTGTGGTTGGGCATGAGCCCCTACACACACAAATTGTGAGCCCCCTTGGGGTTTTGCCCCCCCCCCCAATCCAAAACTGCTTCCGGCGCGCCTGATGCATAGTTACTTAAGTAATCGATAACAATGTGTTATGTTTAACTCAATCCAGTCTCAATTTAACAATATATGTTGTGATGTACCCGAAGGATCAATGTTAGGACCTATGCTATTTCTGATTTATATAAATGATTTACACTTATGTTCTGATGTATTACAATTTGTTCTTTTTGTTGACGATAGAAATATTTGTTTTAGTCATAAAGATGTACAGTACTTAGAAACGACTATGAATAGGGAATTAATTAAAGTTCATGAATAGTTTACGTTAAATAAATTAGTTTTAAATATTCAGAAAACCTAATTTTTATGATTTTTGGTTAAACAAATATTCAACAACCAATAAAATTGTATATTAATAACACTGAAATTCAAAGGGTTGAGACTGTACAATTTCTTGGAATTTACATAGATGAAAATATGAATTGGAAAAGTCAAACTAATAAGCTCTGCACCCAAATATCAAGAAATATTGGTGTTTTGAATAGACTATGTGAATTTGTACCACAAAATATTTTATTGATGTTATATAACACGTTAGTATTATCCTATTTAAATTATGGAATAACGATCTGGGGATCTTCAAATAAGTACTTACTAGATAGAATATCAATATTACAAAAAAGACTTATACGAATGATTTCACATTCCGGTTTTAGATCTCATTCTGCCCCACTTTTCAACAAATTCAAAGTTTTACCAGTTTATGAATTGTATAACTACAACCTTGGTATTTGTATGTATATGTATTCTAAGAACTTATTGCCTGCAAACGTTCATTCTTTATTTAATCGTAATATTGATATACATTCCCATAATACAAGAGAAAAACTCAACTATCGTTCTGTTTATGGTCAGTCATCCATCTCACGTACATTGATATATTATAATGGACCACCTTTACGGAATAATCTCCACGAAAATATCAACAATTTTAATTCACTCAATTCATTTAAATTGAATAATTTATGATATACATGTATTAAGCTAGATAATTTTGATAATATCCAACCTATGTTAATTTGTAAATTATATATGTAATTCTTCCTACGACCACCCCCTTTTCTTTCTACATTATGTTAGTATTCTAATGTGGCTATGATATAAGTCAAATTTGACTTTTTATAGCCTCCCACATTTTCACAATGTACATGTAGTGTTACTTCTTTGTTTGTATTTTATCGTTTTTATCTTTTGTAAATAATGGCATGTATATATTGATGTTGATGATGTGGAAAATAAAGTTCAATTCAATTCAATTCAATACATTCCAGACTTTTTTCCTCTGAAAAAATTATATTTGGTTAAGTTATGTCATGTATGTAATACACATAACGTAATTGTGAATTTCGATGTATACAAAGAAACGACCATATCTCACGACTGACAATTCCAATTAAGCTGAAATAAATTAAAAACAATCAGGAAGCCTAATTATATTCCTTAAATCATGGTAATTATGAAACCTGAAGTACACCTCGCAACATTGATCAAACTTGGGGCAATCTGCCATGGCAGGGATCACGCAAATTAATGCAAGTTGTAAATCGATAAAATGACAAAACGTATCGAATTCCACTGACTGTTACTACGATTAAAACAAGCAAATGTGGAGCGATGGAAAATTGCTGCTAATTCCGCCAAAGAATTCTTTGGGACCAATTAAAACAATTATGGGAATTGTTCTAACAGATGGAAAATAAATCTTACCTGTAGGTCCGTCAATGGAGATTGGAAGCAGTTGAAGTTAGTTGGTCGCAGGTTAAACTCGGAGTGACGCTCTGGGATGGTCTGGTCTGGTGTGCTTCAGATCGTCAGAATGATGAGACTTCGAACATTGTCGAATTCGATAGAATTGTATTGACTTTTGTAGGTACAGTTTGGATAACATTCATCACAAAACAGTGAAACATGATATTTTCCACAAATAACGCAGTTTGTCAATATTCGTATCATTCGTATTTGTTTGGGTTCCTGTTTGGCTATTTTCCAAGGTTTCTTTGCTATTTGTTTGATCGTATAGGCACGTTAGCAGATAAATTAATAATAATTAGTTTAAATGAATCCATTTTTAAAAGTGCAACGCACTTTCATTTCCCTAGTAATATGTATAGAAAACCTAACGCACACAAAGCTGACTCGATCCGATCCGACTGATTTTAAGTCAGGCTAGAGGCGGGTTCGCTCAGTCGGAATCGATTCAAAATGTTGATTCGGCTCGACTGACCTCCGACTGGCTCCTGACTGGCAAAATCTGCGTCATTAGGCAACGCACATAGGGCTAATTCGACTGAAACCAGTCGGATCGGGTCGAATCGGCTCTGTCTGTGCTGGGCATTATTAAACTGCAGTTTGTATAATATCACGGGATCTGGAAACCCTATATTTTGGGTAAATATTCGCATTGTAATTATTGCGTGATAGCGAAAGATGGCGCTTTTACTCCCAAGGTTATTTTGCTATTGCTATACAGGGTGGCCCAAATAAAACAGAACGGCATTCTTCCAGAAATATTAGGACGGAATGACTAGTTTCACCAAGAGCCATAACTGTATTGTTTGTTTTTATTTCCGAATCCAATTAAAAATACAACAAAAGTCATAACATTCATCATAAAACAATATACAAAGATGTTAACAATATTCAAATTACAGAGTCATAAAATAATAAATAGTATGTTGCATATTATAAGAAAATTATATCGGGAGGATAGCCCGTTTCAGAACCATCAACACCATGGTTATGTTCTTCCACGGGGTCCTATTAAACTGATGGTATACGTATATAAACATACAGAGTTAAACAAATCACACATTCTGTTTTCAATTACATTACATTACCCTACCCCCTACCCCCCCCCCCCCCCCCTCCCCCTCCATCCTTAAGTAACTCTGAGTCCCCCATCCCATACTCCCAACCCAGCCTCCCGAGCCCCATTTATGACTAGCGGGTCATACAAATTCTGCATAATTCCATAATTGCACATAATTATACACATAATTGCACATATACAAATATAAATATTGAATAATTACAAGGTTATTTAGCTCACTATATCCTAAGCTACTATAATTATGTAATCGTTTTAATTTCTTTATTGAATGAAATTAAGGAATTCAGATTACGGGTATTCGCAGGTAGGTTATTATACAGTGTGCTACCACGATAAAAGAAAGTATACGACTCTGGTTTCACCAGTGTGGAATCTTTGACGCAGTCACTGTGAACAATGATACTAAGATCAGCCATTTTGGTTGAGTAGTTTTCGTGTTAGGTCTCATTTTGTGATCTCATGAAGAAAACAATACATAGATCTGCATTCCTTAGCTAAACCACAAATTGCAAAGAATGCTCAATAACAACGTGTAGTATATGACAAGCAAAATCAAATAATTAACAGGCCTAAGTTTTGTCCAAATTTTTCAAATTTGACACCTGACATGGGGTCACAACATGCGACCTAGTAGAACAAAAAACTGCTTAACCAAAATTGCTGATCTTGGGATCATTTGTATGCAGTTACAGATTCCCTATTATTGAAAATAGTCCCCTTTTATATGGGAAGTATATGCCATGCTATTTTATTCGGGCCACCCTGTATAATGATATCAAATATAATAAACCACCGGGAACGTTCACACTACTATAGTCTACACTTGTTTATGGTAAAACAACGACATGGGTTAGATTTATTCAAATGATAGATTTATTCAAATGATAGATTTATTCAAATGCGCCCCTACAATGGAAAAGCGTTCCGGAACGTGGTTCGATTGTTATCAAAGGTATCCGAATTAACGTGGTTCGATTGTTATCAAAGGTATCCGAATTAACGTGGTTCGATTGTTATCAAAGATATCCGAATTAACGTGGTTCGATTGTTATCAAAGATATCCGAATTAACGTGGTTCGATTGTTATCAAAGGTATCCGAATTAACGTGGTTCGATTGTTATCAAAGGTATCCGAATTAACATGGTTCGATTGTTATCAAAGATATCCGAATTAACGTGATTCGATTGTTATCAAAGATATCCTTATTAACGTGGTTCGATTGTTATCAAAGATATCCGAATTAACGTGGTTCGATTGTTATCAAAGATATCCGAATTAACGTGGTTCGATTGTTATAAAAGATATCCGAATTAACGTGGTTCGATTGTTATCAAAGATATCCGAATTAACGTGGTTCGATTGTTATCAAAGATATCCGAATTAACGTGGTTCGATTGTTATCAAAGATATCCGAACTAACGTGGTTCGATTGTTATAATAGATATCCGAATTAACGTGGTTCGATTGTTATCAAAGGTATCCGAATTAACGTGGTTCGATTGTTATCAAAGATATCCGAATTAACGTGGTTCGATTGTTATCAAAGATATCCAAATTAACGTGGTTCGATTGTTATCAAAGATATCCGAATTAACGTTGTTCGATTGTTATCAAAGATATCCGAATTAACTTGGTTCGATTGTTATCAATGGTATCCGAATTTAGAAGAATCCTACAATGATGCTGATATAATATTATGACCGAAGTATCACTGCTTAGGGAAAATTTGAATTTGATCACTCTAAAGTTCTAAGGTTCTACTAGATAATAAGTTCTACTAGATAATTAAATTGTTTATAATTTCAAAGCCTGCTTCGTTATTTGTTCAATACCATAATGCTTGTATAGATTATTTGAGCAGGTTAACTGGTTAACTACGGTAGAGCTGAATGTGGGGAGGATCTAGAGTGTAATGTTGCGAAATTAATTTTATTATGTGAAATTGAAGGCGTGCATCCCAAATCGACTATTGGTGAAGATGTTTTGTTGTTTTACCTTAGCCATAATCGTAAGTAAATTTAGCATAATATGAAAGCATGTTTATTGTTCCTTAAAAGTATGTCTCCTATGTAGTATGACATTAGAGAGTGTGCAGTATAGCCGGATTTGGGGCGCATTAATGCTATGAAATAAATACCATGGCTTCTCGTTTGAAGATTCTTACCCAATCAACATTGCGTGTATTGTGTGTACAGTAAATACCAACTGTCGAAAGTGATGTGTTCGAAATGCAATATATTTGACAAAACACGCCTTTCTTATTTAAAGACACGTGTATTGGAACAATTTCCCATAATAACACGTTCTATACCTTTGGGTCACTGACAGTATGATAGTATAACAGTTATATTATCAGAATATGAGGACATAACATGCCGGGGCATCGATTGGGTTCGAACTCGGGTCCCGAGATCGGAAATCAAGCGCTTATCCGAGCGTGCCACAACAACTCCACAATGTATTTCTACATTTACTGTACATATTTATATTGATAGGTATATGATATTTTTTACAAAGGTATTACTCTAGTATACCTTTTATTTAAAAAGAATATAGATTATATGGAATCATAATATCTTCAATTTTAATTTTGTTCCCTTTATAATGCCTAAATAAGGTTATTGGTGAAGGTATTATTTCGAGAATATGCCAGTATGGTTTGATTCTCAATAATAATATTGCTTTATCTCTTGAAGTAAATAAGTCCTTCCCATTCCACACTGGCTTCAATGTTGGCATATTGAGAGGCAAGGCTTCATAGATCCCCGAGTTAAATGTACTTCTATATTGACCTCGTAAGTCGTAATTCGCGTGCGAAACATCGCTTGGCTCTCGCCAATGTTTATACAGTGTATTGACTTTATCTGTGTAATTATTTGCATTACCTTCAAAATATGTACATGATAATTATCGTCTGCAATTTCATGCAATGATCACAGTGTACATCTAACTTTCAAGAAGTGTGGGGGGGGGGGGGGGGGCAAAACGCGTTTTTGCCCCCCCCCCCCCCCCCAAAAAAAAAAAAAAAAAAAAAGGAAAAAAGAAGAGTGGGAACGAAAAAATAACATGTATGAGCTAAGACTTGTTAATTCTATTACGTTAGCAAAATAATTTATACATCCATTTTAAGATTTCGCGCGCGAACAGATTATCTCAGTTTGTTGTGTAAATTATGTATCCTGGACTATGTCATATCCAGAAAAGCAGAAACAGTGGTGAAATCGGTGTAAATATCAACACTTATCAGCGATCATGCAGCCGTTCATTGTGTGTTAAATATAAATAAACCACCATCAAAGACTCAGAAAAGGATAACTTTTCGGAAACTTAAAGCAATCAATCATTCTGCATTTTCCGATGAATTGCAATCACTTGAGTTAGCTTCCGATGAGTCTCAGAGTCTGGATGAGCTCAGTGATCACTATGACACATCATTGACTAAAATATTAAACAAACATGCTCCAGCAAAATCATGCTTGGTTGTTGATCGACCTATGAATCACTGGTTTACGGACGAGATTGCTGATGCCAAAAGACAACGACGTAGGCTAGAGAATAAATGGCGGAAGAGTAAACTTGTTGACAGAGAATCCTTCGTCAAACAGAGACTTGCTGTCTCTTCATTGATACAGAAAGCCAAGGACAAGCATTTGGAAGACTTAATAAAGAACTGCTCAGATCAAAGAGAAGTGTACAAAGTCGTCAGTGATGCCCTTCATCGCGGCAAAAAGTCAATTCTCCCTGCTCATTCGGATGAGAGAGATCTCGCTGAGACTTTTAACAGGTTCTTCTTCCAAAAGATCGTCAACATTCGTGCTCAATTGGACTTGGCTGCCTCTCAACTAGCTCATTTGCCAACACCCGAGGACCAGCAACCTAGGATTGACTGTCGTTTATCCAGCTTTGAGCCAGCATCAGAGAATGAAGTCGTCAGAATCATCAATAATTCGCCATCTACATACAGCCCTCATGATCCAATTCCAACGTGGCTGCTTAAGAAACATTTTGAAGAAATTGTACCACATGTTACATTAATAGTTAATCGGTCCCTTGAATCCGGTTTATTGCCTTTATATTTCAAGAAAGCGATCATAAAACCACTTTTGAAGAAGCCAAACCTTGATCCGGATTCTTTCCAGAACTACCGAGCCGTTTCAAACTTGAAATTCCAGTCCAAAGTTCTGGAACGAGTCGTCGCTAGTCGCCTCCAGGCCTATCTGGATCATAACAGCTTAACAGAACCTCTTCAGTCTGCTTATATAAAATACAACAGCACTGAATCCGCCCTCATAAGGGTTCATAATGATATCCTTCTCTCCATGGATTAAAAGCACGCTGTATTCCTTGTATTGCTCGATCTGTCAGCTGGATTTGACACCATTGACATTGATCTTCTTATCCATCGATTTGACATGCTTGGAGTGGAAGGATCGGCACTATCTTGGATAACTTCATATTTGTGTCACAGGAAGCAATCAGTCCGAGTCAATGACTCATTCTCCTCTGAACAGGAGCTCCTATACGGAGTACCCCAAGGTTCAGTCTTAGGAAATGTTCATTTATATGCCGACGATATACAGCTGTACACATCCTTTAAACTTTCTGAACCTGATAGTGAAGTAATGGCCAAGAGAAAACTTGAATCCTGCATAGCAGATATGAGACGATGGATGATAATAAATAGACTCAAGTTAAATGATGATAAAAGTGAATTTATAGTTGTTGCATCTCAAAGGCATCGTAGTAAGATTCAATGTAATACAATACAAATTGGTGACGTAGAAGTCCAAGCAGTGTCAAATGTTAGAAATCTAGGTGTACAATTTGATTCCACTATGTCAATGTCATCTCACATTAACGCGACGTGTCTTTCAGTGTACTATCATATTCGCAATATTAGTAGTATTCGTAAATCACTTTTAAAAGAAGTAGCTGCCTCTGTTATTAATTATTATGTTATATCTTGTTTAGATTATGGTAATTCATTGTTATATAATGCACCAGTTACACAACTTGCTAAGTTACAGAAGGCTCAGAATGCTGCAGCACGAGTTCTTACTGGTATTCCTAAGTTTTCTCACATAACTCATATTTTGAAGGACTTGCATTGGTTACCTATGAAAGAGAGAATAATGTACAAAATGCTTATTATGACATGGAAAGCTCTCAATGGTCGTTCTCCTCAATATGTATTAGATTAAGTTAGTGTATATGTAACAAATGGAAATCTTCGCTCCCTGAATTGTAATATGTTATCAGTACCAAAAGTTCAATCGTTGGCAGGTGAAAAGTCTTTTCTGTATTCAGCACCAACATTATGGAATTCTTTTCCAGTTAATGTTAGAAATGCAACATCAATTGAGTCTTTTAAAATAGGTATAAAGACAATTTTGTTTAAATAGCATTTGATTAGGGACTATATTTCTATTTCGCTCTCCTTTCCTTTCCTTTTCATTTCTATTTGCGCCTGAGAATAGTGTACTAAAGAGTCATGGCACATTATAAGTGCTCTATATTATTATTATTGTCTGGAGTGAGTACTTTTTCTGTATCGGGGGCCACGTAGTTCCTTGTAGGCTGGCATTGCTCTGGCTGCTTGTGTGACGTGCACCAAATTGCACCATTTCATGTATATAAATGCAAAATCTTCTCCGTGGGAGGGGGAAACCCCCTTCCACACCCTCCCCCTCTGGCTCTGCCCCAGCCCTCGATCGCTTCGCTCCCTCGGGACTCATTCTTGGATGTAGTTTATGTTGTTGGATCATACATAATGTGGCATATTGTTTATGTTGGAACTGTGTATGACACTAAGTACAATATGTGTGTGTGTGTTGGGGTCCCTACTTATTATTGTTTAAATAGTTTGTTTTCTTCGTGAAAAATATATTTAAAATTTCTGGTCGATCAAATCACAACACGCTTTCCCAGATACAGTTAATCTTAAGCCCGAATTTCCTATCTAGTTATGCACCAGATTGCACAATTTCAAGTCCAAAAATGCAAAAGCTCCCTACCGTGGAGGGACACCCCCTCCCACAGCCTCCCCCCGCTCTTCGCTCCCTCGGGCTCCTCGGCTTCGCTCCCTCGCAATTGTCTCACTCTCACCTCTGGCTCAAAGTTGGCGACCCTGAGTGTGGTTGGGCATGAGCCCCTACACACAAAAATCGTGAGTCCCCTTAGGTCTTTGCCCCTCCAATCCAAAACTGCTTCCGGCGCGCCTGATGCATAGTTACTTAAGTAATCGATAACAATGTGTTATGTTTAACTAATTAGAAAGTGTATTTAAGATGTTTTGACTACATTGTTGTTTGTTCTATTCTCAATACTATCACGTAAGCCCGTCTGATGCGCTAAGCTCTCTCAAGAGAAGGCGTACAATTATTATTTTGTTTTTTTGTTGTACTAAGATATCGTGTTGGTATCGAAAACCAAAAAGTATTAATCTCAATCTGTTTGCCCCTAGCTCTCTAGTGATGCATTATTCTCATATTTTGTGATTTTCAATGAAATTCTACTTTAAAAGTGCACCTGTAAAGTGTCACATATTGCCCAAAACCAAATTTCAGACTTCAATCCTGTACCAAAATAATTGTAAGGTATGTCCGAATGATGTCAAAGATATCTATCATCATACGAAAGGGGCATTTGAAAAAAATCTAACCCTATTTTATTCTTCTTTTACCATAAGCTAAACAACACGGTAGACGAGAAACAAGGAATCTCCAAGTAATTTTCGTGGAGTTAAACACTTTACAGGCATGGATAACATAATACCTATGCTGATATATCTTCAAAAATAAGCGTTAAAGGGATCTAGTAACTTTGTTGACATGTGCAAATTGATGAATGTTTGTTGCAATGTATATTGCTGTTATCTCATATATCCACAGGGTATTGTGTGAAAATTTCAAGTCAAATGGGCATTGCATGGCCAAGTAATGAGCGAAAATGCAAAGTGATATTCACTAACTCACTGCACTCACTTTGTACACGGTTTCAAAACTCCCCCGTTGATTTCTGGTGAATAGAGTACAGTTTTGGTCAAACTGAATTTAAGTAACCCAAACCTGCACCATTACATTACAAACTAACAGTTATAACTCCACCATGTTTAAAAGGAATACAACATTATAAATGACTAAGAAAAAAACCTGTTATCATTCAAAAAGAGGCATTAAATCTCAAAACTTATCCATCTTAAATACAATATTGTGCATGTGATGTTTTGTTGAAATAAACATTCGATAGAGACATAATCAACAACTATCTAAAAACCTCTTTTGTACAATTTTGAAAAGAGGAAGCATTTTAAAACGAATTTTAACGGCTGGTTCAAAATTCTCCAACAAATGTGGGGCCCCACATTTATTACAAAGGGTTATGTTAATGAACATTTCAGCCATTTCTGAACCCATTTTGATCAAATAAAGTTTAATCTGTCATTAAAATATTATGCTCTTTCAAATTTGACACTCAGTTTTCCATTATCTCACAAAAATATTTTGTGTAGCGCCCTCTATACCAAAACTCAACTATCCCTTTAAATTGAATAGGAAGTAGGGGATACAATCTGTCATCAATTTTTCATTCCAGTGTTCCTTTTTTATGATAATATCAAACGTATTGATTGAAGTCTCAAAGATCACTTTTGAACAAAACAAAAACATTTTGAAGTAGATGGATCCCTTTAACTTGATGGTAGGGACATACTTTCACTACAACAGGTTTTTACAAAGAAAAGTAACTTTTATCTGATACACACTGGGTCCACACACACTTAATGAGTAGTGTACAACTTTTATTGATTTTGTACAGAGGTGCAATATTTGATAAGTTTCAAAAATCTATTCTGCTTAATGTGGGTTATATTGATCAATTATTGAATTATAGTAAACATACTATTGGTTATGACACAGATATGCATAACATAACATGATTTTTGTAAATCTCAGTATATGTCATAGATAGAGATCGTAAAAGTCATGTTAATATTATTTTGTTGTGATCGTAACCAAAAATGTTATTTCGTCTTCATGACCCCTAGTTTCAAAGCATTATGGTTTGCAGACTGGGGAGAATATAAGCATTACGATGTGTACGAATTTAAACTAATATTAATTAAAATATATTTGAATGCAAATGTGTTGTGTGTGCAATTTCTATTGAATGTACCACAATCATGTCAATATGGAAGGCGAACAAATTCCCTCTGAATTAAGGAATGAACACAAAAATTGCTACCAAATATGGATGCGGGGGAGCAAGGTACACATTTTGCTCCTGTGTAGTAGTGCACTATATGCCCGAGTTTATGATCGGAGATTTGAGATTCAAATTGTAATTTGTGTACTTGTAATGTATTGAATTTACAACAAAGGAAAAACAAACGTGCAGTATTGTTTGCCTGGGTTTTTCCCATCTACCATACACACGCTTCAGTAATTTTAATACCAATTATGGGAGCAAAGGCTACGCTTCGGGTAATAGTCATTTCGAGCCCACCTCAGTAATAATATTTGAATATCACAAGAAGCCCATTCGTTAATGAATATAGTTAGTTTACTCATCAGGTTATAGCCTCTTCGGTGCGCTTGCAATGTTCTCCCATCATAACAGGCGTCTGTTATTACCCCTGTCATCGGATAAACACCCACACTCAATCTCTCAATCCAGCGCTCATTCCAACCAGTGCTATTTTAAAAGTGCACAGATGCTTGAACGAACATCCCCAATCCTACCGAGGACCCATTTATTACACGGGGGAGGAGAGCAGCAATTATGATTAAGTGCCTTGCTGAAGGGCAAATTTACCAGGTAAAATGTGTCTCGAACCCATGGCCTTCATATTGAAATACCAAAGCACACCCCACTCAACCACGAAGCTTCCACCTAATCGAGATACCCACTAAATTGTGACAGCAAAGACCCCGGGATCCCGATTAAGAAGCCCTGTCTGTATACTACAATATTTAAGACATATTACAACTTTTGAGATATGTTGTAATTAAATCTGTACTAACATATTACGTGTCTTTTTATATTTAACAATTTTATTTTCAAATCAGTTATGGGCCACCTGAAGCATAACTCTTGCATAATGCACATCGATACAGAAACCTTTTCCCGTTTCGATACATTTTATAACAAGCAAAGAGTAGACAATGATCTTACTTATCAGCTCACTCTTTACACACGTTAAATACAACCTAATTTTACGTTGTGAGTGTATCTACTGTACATTTTATTTCACGTTTTGATTGGATCTACTATACATTTTATTTCACGATATTCAATTATCGGATATAATACAAATAATCGAGTTCATGGTCCATGGGTCCAAACTCCAAAGCGATAATGGCGTCCCTTTGCAAACATTACTTGTTTTTGTCTGCGCACGCACATCGGCGTTTTTATTGGACCCGTCTATGGGCCCACCCTAAGCAGCTGTGCATGAATAATATTTCTTACAACTTTTAAGCTTTTTGCAGGGGCAAAATATGCAATACATTCGCGATAACCTTTTCCATCGGATTAAGCTGATCTTCTTGGTACTCAGCACCATCGTCCACTGCGCATCGATATTTACTGTACTGTAGTCTTATCTGATACGTATTCGCTCTTTTTACACCTTATGATTAACATCTGTTCAGTTATATCCGCAAATCATCATGGACGTATAATTATGGCAAACCTTACAGAATATTGATCACTTTCAGTTTACATAGCTAGAACCGCTAAACACTCATTGTTCACTTATTTGTAGTTTGTGTTTTAATTTGAAGTTTGAATAGCTGACTTAGCAATTGATTAATTTCAATGAGGTAAGTAAAAACACATTTAATGTTAGTTATTAGCATTGTTCCATATCATAATCATAGGCGTTGGAGACGGGGGGGGGGGGGGGGGGGGTGGCTGAGGAGGTTGCAATTTGCAACCTCCCTGGACATTATTCGGGCTAAAAACACCTCAGGCAAAGCATGTCAAATCTTGGGTGGGGGGGGGGGGGGGGGATGTCACATTTGGGCAAATCCGTGTCATTTTGTAGGCAGATTTGGCAGATTTCGGGCAAAAACCGTCCCATATTCAAGTAAAATAATTTTTGGGCATCAAAGAGGGCAATATTTGTTTTGTCAGCTGAATATTGGAAGTATAATTATTTGGGCACATAACTTATTTATTACAACAGAAATACGGAGGATAGTGATGCATTTTCCCCAATAATCATAAGTTGTTCTAGTCACTGAAATTTAGACGATATCTCGTCTTCTTTAACATGTTCACAGTAAATTGTCTATCTACCCTGAAGAACACGAGAGGTCGTCGAAAATTCCGTGAATTAAACAATTGTATGCTACTTAGAAAAGGGATGTTCTATTGACGAACTTATAATTATAATGGTTCATTATGTTGATGGCGATGTGAAATCATTTGTTTAAGGACCCCTTAAATAGTTCATTGTATATTGCAGACTCTCGCCTGCAAAACGCTGTTTCAAGTAAACACCTATTTTGTAAATATCCCGAACAATGTTCTTCCTGATAGTATTGTCCTCGAAAACGGTTTAGAATGGAATTGTCGGTTTATATTCACTTGGTCTAATACCACTTGGTCCAATCATCAGTTCGTCTAACTTCACTTCGGCTAAACCTATTTGGTCTAATCTTCACTAGGTCTAATGCCCATCTAGGCAACTGCCGTTTCGTCTAATCACCAAATGGGCTAATTGTCACTTCGTATACTTTTTTTTTTCCTCGTTTCGTCTATTATCACTTCGTCTAATACCACTTCGTCTAATTCTCAGTTAGGCTACTCTTCACTTGGTCCATATGCAATTGGTCTAATTACCGTTTGGTCTATAACCATTTGGTCCAATACCATTTCGTCTAATACCATCAGGTATATTTTCCACTTGGTCTAAAAGCAGTTCGTCTAATGCCATTTCTTCTAACTACCATTTAGTCTAATTCCCATTTGGTCTAATTCCCATTTGGTCTAATTCCCATTTGGTCTAATGACCATTTAGTCTAATTCCCATTTGGTCTAATTCCCATTTGGTCTAATTCCCATTTGGTCTAACGATCGCCTACACTGACCTGTGTGGTGGCCACCGCCTGTATACCGTATACCGTATGAACGATTCCATAAGGCTGTAATTATGGTTACAGTCCGTTATTCGGAAGGTTCGTTATTCCGAAGGTTCGTTGATCCGAAAATAAAATCGGGTTCGTTATTCTGAAGGTTCCTTAGTCCTAAAATGAAATTAGGGTTATTAAAAAATACGACGTAGAAAATAATTTGATTTTTTTTTTTAAATTCTAGTAAAATTGTATAAGAATCATTTGTAATATGTTGTTATAAACTGAAATGAATTTCCTCAAAAATGATTTATTTTTCTTTGTAAAACAGTGCAATAAGAATGAGATATTTGAGATATATTTATATCTTTCTCATGTACAAAAAACCTGAAATTAAACCAAAATCAATTTGATATTATATAATTATAATTATGCATGTCATAAAGTTAGATTTTTCTGCTTGATATCAGTCCAAAATATCTTAATTCTAACATTTTATTTGTCTGAATTGTATGTATTTCATCATAAATAGCAACTAAGGGCAGGGGCGGATCTAGCTTTTTGCTAAGGGGGGTGTGGGTGGGGGTGCCCCCCCCCCCCCCTCCCCCCGTTAAGGAGCGTTTGCATTGTTTTAATTGAAACTGTGCAATCTGAAGGTGACAATGAAGCCTGGATGAAATAATGCTTTTAGGTAGTGCTTCAATATGGTAAAGTATCATATTCATATTATAGTGTAATTCATTACAGAATCCTTAGCCGCAAACAATCAGATGTTAAATTTGTTTTGTATGTGATTTACATAATAATTGTTGTGAATAGTTAATAGTTGTATTGTTGTAGCTATACTCTGGCCATTTGAAAACATATGATAATATATTAATGTTGGTACAATTATGATGTGTATTAGTGAAGTTGTATGTTCTTAATTGTTATCGTTCTCTTTACTTGGCATGCATAGGGGCTGTTTTTATTGGACTTCGAATACATGCATACACGTCAATACTTTGTCGTCCGTCTAGTTCATTTGAAATCCCTGCGTCGTTTCAAATATATTTTGTATGTTTTTGTTGTTATATAATCCACAATATTGTAACTGTACTTCTGTTTGTAGTGAGAAGGTTAAATTGTACACGTACATGTTATGTCTAGTGGCCAATGCAGTTTATACAGGGTAACTTCCAAACACTACGGCCGTATGCTGCATGACTGGCTCTAGTGATGTTGTCGGGCAATTACAAAAGATGTAACAATAAAGATTTCTGTTACATTATTTTAAACAACGTGTTACCTGTTATTTACTTGTATCCAAAAGTATGAGGGAACATGTGTCATCGGGAAGAATGAAAGTATAATCTCTTATAATGTTTGATGTGTGTATGCCCCTTGCAGAAAGAGATATAATCAATTGTAAGTCAGATCACTTGTTCTAAATGCGCAAATCTGATTGGTTTCAATTCATTGTTAGGACACTTATTTCAAAATGACACTTAAACAATGAAATGAAAACTTCGGAAAGGATTATAAAAATTACTATTTGTGAAACAAATATCAATAAAAAACATAGAGAATTTAGATATGTTCTGTATGCAGAATTAACAGATATTGTATTCTTTTATCGATATTCATCTTCAAACACATTTCGCTTTGAGAGTCCTTGCTGAACTGATTGTTTAATGACTTTCATACTTTGAGCTAAATAACCTAATTCATATGAATGTGGAATTGACATCTCGTACAACTACAAGCAATCATCTCGTATGTCAAAACAACTGGTATACCCCCCCCCCCCCCCCCCCCCCCGCAGGCATCAATAGTCTTACACATATCTACAACAGTCTCAAATAACAAAACAAACATACTTTGGCAAGGACTCTCAAGTAGTTTGTCACCTATTTTCCAATGCTTAAACAAAGACAATTTGACTTTTTGACTACAGAGAGGAGCAAACATGAATCACAGGTTAACATTAAGATATTTCACAGGCATTTATAACATTATGTTTTCACAAAATATAATTGTATTACACTCGTTATTTAGTGGTAATTTTAACTTGTCTAGTTTCGTACGGGTGCATGGGGGTGCAGCCCCTGAAATACATCAACATAAAATAACACACTATATAACAATTAAAATGTGGTCAGACCCCCTCTTTCAACACCTATCATATCAAACTTCCATTAGACCAAATGGTCATTAGACCAAATGGGCATTAGACCATGTGGGCATTAGACCATGTGGGCATTAGCCCAAGTGGGCATTAGACCATGTGGGCATTAGCCCAAGTGGGACATTAGCCCAAGTGGGAGTAGACCAACTGTCAATTAGACCAAACGGGAAGTTGATGAAATGGTTATTAGACGAAGTGAGAAACTGCCCATCTGGATATAGCCGAAGTGGGTATAGCCCTAATGGATATTAGACGTTGTGGTATTAGACCAATAGAATATTAGACAATCTGGTGATTAGACGAAATGGCACTAGACTAAGTGGGTTTGGACCAAGTGGATATTAGACGATAAGGGTATAGCCCAAATGGTTATTAGACGAACCGGCTATTGGACCAAGTGGTTGTAGACGAAATGGGTTTAGACTATGTAGGATTAGACGAAGTGGATATTAGACGAAGTGGGTTTAGACCAAGTGGGGGTTTACCAAATTGTCTACATAAACACAATTATTTATTAGATTTGTGTTAATGTACCCATTTCCAATAGTTTGAAAACAAACACAAATACATTAAAACAATGAAAAGGGGTAACCATTGGACGCATTAAAATGTACATAAAATGTGCATCCCTATACTGTCATTGTACAGTCAGTCGAATGCATACTACGCCCCTGAAAATTCCTCTAAGTTTGACTCTGTCAAGTAGACCAAGCGGTTTATTACCAATGAATACTACTTCTATACTATCAATTGTACTACTACTAATAATGCTAATAGTTTCGTTGACCTTTCAGGTTATGTCCTCTTCAGTGCGTTTGCAATGTTCTCCCATAAGAGCATGCGTCTCCCTGTCATCGAAAACACCCACACTCAATATCTTAAAAGCGCAACACGAATGATAATAAGTCTCGTCTTGTAAATCGAATCAAGATTATGGCGCTTGTATGACTATTTAAACGACTCCCATGAAATGTACAGTTATCTGCCAATTATAGTAAACTACTGACTACTGACTAGTGCATGTGCATAACAGATTGTTTGGAATGTAATGCTAGTATATGTTAAAGGGGTATTACAGTTTTGGTATGGCTGAACTTTACTAACCAAACCTGGACAGTAACATTATAAACTAATAGTTATAACTCCAACATTGCTCGAAAGGTATATGTGATGTTTTATTGAAATAATGATTAAACAGAGAGATCATCAACAATTATTTAAAAACGCTTTTGAAAATTTTGGAAAAAGTGTAAGCATTTTTAATTTTTTTTTAAGAAACCGTCTTATTATTTGGGCCCCAACTAATTATAGGATCAGATATATTTATTGATATTACAGCCGTTTCTGGACAGATTTTGACCAAATAAAGTTTACTATGCCATTATAATTGCATGGTCTCTCAAAAAATTGTGATGTGCAGCGCCCTCTCTACCAAATCTAAACTACCCCTTTAAAGGTGCACCTGTAAAGTGTCAGATATTGGCTAAATGACATTGAGAATTAAATCCTGTACCAAAATCATTGTAAGATATGTACAAATGATGTGTCAAAATTTCATTGAAAAAGAACACTGCTTTCCTGGTTAAAAAAGCAAAAATATGCGTCAGCTATTACAACGAATTACTGTATGACGTGTATGAGGTTTATGACCGTTCATTAACGCTCTTGAGCTGAATAATATAATGTCGTCTATTGAAAACATCTAACCCTATTACTATTACTGTATGACGTGTATGAGCTTTATGACCGTTCATTAACGCTCTTGAGCTGAATAATATAATGTCGTCAATTGAAAACATCTAACCCTATTTTATTATTTTCTTACCATAAGCTAAACAACACGGTAGAAGAGAACGAGGAAGCTCCAAATAATTGTTCGTGGAGTTAGACACTTTACAGGCCTCTCTTTAAGCATTATTAATGGATATCAAACAAATAATACCTATCTTCCAAAATAAGGGTTAATAAAAAGTGTATTTCTGTGAAATGATATGTCCGCTGAGTGATGTATTCAAACTGTATGTTATATGAATATTAAACAGCCGAGTAATGGTTATTTGGTCGATTACGAGGGATATGTGAATATTTATGGTTAGGACACCGGTCTCAAGCAATGTGGATGTCCCGATTTAGATTCACGGCGACGGAAGCCTAATTGTCTTGCTGGTTTTATTTATAACGTACACGTTTATTCACGTATTTATTATTTATGAAGTTGCAATAATTTAACCATAAGTATTTAAATTTATAGACGGGCAGATTTTAAGAAGTTTGAAATTGTCAAAGCCTTGTTCATATTGATATACCAATAAATATCAATTGTATGAAGAAAATCACGCTTCGTAGTCTAACACGTGAGTCTAACACGTGGTATTCAGGATCATCTCTTCAAGTACTAAATCTATAAATCATCGATGAATAGTTGTTTTTCTTGTAACAATATAAAGGAAAACTAATATGTTACATCACAAATTTTATTTAATCACTGAAGTGTTCTTATTAAGAAAAATGAATATGATATCTGCTTTGTACACACCGAACACACAATAAAGGGTCTGCATAATTATGCAGATACCGAATTTGTCGGTGTATTAACCGCTCCGGTATACAAATCAATGAGTCTCAGCGACCCTGTACTATAGCTAGCAATATAATTACACTGAAATAATATGGTCATGCTCTAATGGTTTCAGACAAGCTCTGAAATTGTATTTCTTTCATGTAAGACATATTTCTTTCATGTAAGACAAAATCTCAACAACATAATTGCAAAATGTGTCTTTAAGGCGTTATTTAGTTTCAGAGTGGATATTTCAGAAGTTTAGTTGCAGTATAGAGGTGGCTTTGCAGTATTACGGTTGCGTATATTGTGTGTTATTTCTATTGCATTACTTACAATGGAAGGCAAACAACATTTTCCACGGTTGTCCCATATGCAAATAAGATGTCATATTATGAAAGCATAATGGAACACCATACCAATACCAACGTTCCAATGGCGCATAAAACATGCGGGTGTATACGTATGTACTTGTTATGTGTTTAGGTGTGGGGTGGGGGGGGGGGGGGGGGGTGGGTGGAGGAGTTGGTCCCCATTAGGCATTCCTACCCTGAAGGCCCATGAACTTTGGGCAAATTCAACAAACAAATCACATGGATCTTTTACAGTTCTGTTGTACAATGTTCAGCTTGTAATATCAGAAAACTGGAATGTTTCTTTTTTTTAATTTTTTAAATCGTCCCTTGTTACGGTTATAGGTATGATCGAATTGTATAGTATTTATGATTTTTTTTTATTGATTGCATACACATTGAATAGGCAGTAGAGCATACAATCTGACACCAATTTTCCATTCATGTGTTCCCTGTTTATGAAACTACCAAAATCTTACGATGATATCATGATGATTGAAGTCTCAGATATCACTTTTGGAAAAACTTATTAATAATTCAATAAATTGTCGGATTTACCGTTAGGATCCCCATTGGGATTACTAACCGTGAACCCCTAAACATCCTTTCCCTGTGATAAAACAATTACCTATCTCAGCCTAAATATTCTTCTGGAGGCACACGCTGCGACCAAACCCTGGTTTAAAATGTGTGCAAATGCCAAGTTGCCCCCGATTTGAAAGCTACTGTCAATACCAAGCGCTGCGTGTTCAAAGTCCATTCCATATTATATTGGCAACGTATTGATGAAATATGTAGGGTTGTTCAGTTTACACCCACTCTGCACGTACCCGTCTAGTATTGGTACTTGTCGAATTGCCCACGGTTTATGCATTTCTTTATATCAAACCAATTCCCCACATCAAACAAATAATACAAAGGCTGACTCTATAAATAGTACAATATCAATATAAATTTAACAAAATAGACGATTAAAGTTTCACGTCTTTCGTCTATCGAATCGATAGACGAAAGACGTGAAACTTTAATCGTCTATTTTAACAGATAATTATTTCAAAGAAATCCGATTATTAGTTCGTTTGTCAATTCGTGGTTCTTTGAAGCCTAAATGGAGATATTTTAACCTGTATTTGTACTTTTATTCTACCTTTCAATTGTAGATGTGTATAAAACAATTGACATGTCGTTAATGTATTTACATTATTGTTTTCACATAATAAAACCATGTATCATTGGGGGGGGGGGGGGGGGGAGGCTATGGATGGGGAGGGGGCTGCCGTCCTCCACAATTTGTCTGGCTTAAAACAATACAATACATAAGCATTAAATAACAATTAATACACAAACATGCAATGTGGTCAGCCCCCCCCCCCCCCCCCCCCCCCCCCCGCCCCGGAGTGAATCACAGCCGAATGTATATTTATATGCGCGATTTTGTACAGGAGTCAATGTAGACCGATGAGTAAATTTACTCCTGGCTTTGTACAGGATTCAATGAAGACCAATGTATAAATTTACTCCACTTTTTGTACAGGAGTCAATGTAGACCGATGAGTAAATTTACTCCTGGCTTTGTACAGGATTCAATGAAGACCAATGTATAAATTTACTCCACTTTTTGTACAGGAGTCAATGTAGACCGATGAGTAAATTTACTCCATCAGGAGTGAACCCAAAGACCACTGACTATTATGTAAGGGCCAAGCTTACTATGACCGAGGAGGATGTACGCTATGCCGTCCTTTCTATCACAATCCGTATTGCGAAATGAACGCGTCATCGTTTTACACGGTGCACGGAGGCATGCCGTTAAGTGTATGCAAATATCTACGAAGTTGCCGCCAAATAATACACGCGAATTCCTATTGGTCGAAGTATACGCTTACGATGTGACGTAATCAAATGTAACAATAGAAATGGGCGGTAACGTGCTCGTGCATTGTGTGCGTGTGGGGAGAGGGGGGGGGGGGGGGGATGCGTGCAATGCCATGAACAGAATGTGTTTAAGCCTTTTTTTCCTTACAATGTTTATCACGGCCGTAAAGACTTACGTAATACTTATATAAGATAACCCCCACCATTTTGAAAAGCCTCGAATTTATAACGGGCCGGGGCGAATTTGAGCAAACAAGAATTAGAAACAAAATGGACGAAAAACCAAAGAAATATATGCGGTGTGGCCCCCAATAATAATGCATCCCCCCCTCCCCCAATTGGCCCGACCACAACATGCCACTGGGTGAGGGAATAAGAATGAATCGAGTAAATGATGTTGGTATGATCTTAGTATTAATTTAGAAACTCATTACGCAATCACACAGCCTCCTGTGAATTGCGCTGGCGAAACAGAATGATAATACTATGATATTTAAATCTAATGCTATAAGTGGTAACTCACTTACAAACACCAGAATATAGGTAAACAGAATGAAGAAAATGCAATTCTGAAAAACAGTTTTACGCCTACGGCTTAATTTCGCGAATTTGATTGAACCGTTTATTAATACGAATGGAAAGTTAACGAAGTTGACCAAGCAACCCATGCATCATCATCGCCATCATCATCATCTTCACGATTATCATAATCACTATCATCTTATCATCATCTTTGTGTATACACATTATACAGACATGTGATTAAAAGGATAATGCAGTTTTGCATGGTTTAGAGGGCGCTTAATTCAAGACATCATTAATTTGCGA